>CATQJA010002503.1:25000-46241 GCA_958295435.1 Mesorhabditis spiculigera
CCGATTCTAATGATACCAAGCACTAGGAAAACTGAGTTCAGAAAGTATCAAAACGAAGGCGGTTTTTGTTGCGGGCCTTGTGAAAGGTGGTATTTCGGGGGGCTAACTTGCTGTCTTTGGTATCATTCGAACAGTAAAATTCTACTCTCCAATATTTGCTATTGGGTTTTCAATATTAAGTAGCTTTGAAAAAGTTATAAGGGCTTAAACTTTTGGCGCGCTACGCCCGGCTCCTATGGACGCTTGTGCCCCTCCCGGCACACTGCCGTTTTTGGCCTGTTTGATTGGCCGTGGTCAGAGCAATGATAGTGGAGCGGCGTGATTCGTAGCTGTCAAAGGGATTGCCGTAGTTTTGTGCAGATGCAATAGCGATCGGTTTCGCAAGTTCAAAAACCCAGTCGGCGGCGACCAGCAAATTTTTGCTTCAAACAGCTCCCTCTACGACCACTTTAACGGAATATACGCAAAAGAAAGATCCTGATCCCTTGCAAGCAAACCGCATAACCAAATAAGCGAAAATCCCACTATTTTTCCATCTTTTTGTAGCGGGCTTCAATGTCAATGTCTTTTTTGCCCTCTTCGTGATCTCTCTGAAGGTAGAGCCGGAGATATGTGGACAGGTTGCCGGCGTCCTCCACGTGCGACTATAAATTGGTGACAAAAGAACGGAGATTGATACCGTCAGCTCGATGGTAATGAGACGCCGTCCAACGCCTTCGAAACCGGGCTCGCATTGATGGCGGATCGGCTTGTCGGCGTTTTCGTTGGCTGAAAGAGAAAACAACGTTAACTATAATACCAATTTTTTAAACTCCTTGCCTTTGCCATGCTTCTTATATGTCCAGAAATTCGTAACAAATTATGCGCGCTGCTTTACAGCACACTTTGAATAGACATGGTCTCTCTTTGACGTC
Source organism: Mesorhabditis spiculigera (assembly GCA_958295435.1). NCBI lineage: Eukaryota > Metazoa > Nematoda > Chromadorea > Rhabditida > Rhabditidae > Mesorhabditis > Mesorhabditis spiculigera. The sequence continues at coordinate 25,915 of CATQJA010002503.1, forward strand.
ATGTCACTGCGTCATTAATCATATGCATACCCAGCAATGCCTAAATGTGCGCTATCAGCCGAATAGCCAATTTCGGGGTTTCGGGCCAAATCAGGTTATTAAAACTAAAACTGTGACAGTTACGAAAACAATACATTTTTAATGCTATTGCTACAGCTTATTAGGCTCACTTTTGTGCTTTTATACACATAATATACCAGCCAATTTCAGCCGCTCGCGACTGCAAATCAGCTGGGCTTGGGGAACCCTGCATATCCCACGCCCCCACATCCTTTGGCGCTACTTTGGGCCACACTTTACTTTACCCTCCCCCCCAGCCGGAATGTTTTGGCTATGACTTTTTTATTTTACACTATTGTAGGCTCAAATTAAAATCCCATCATATTTTTTGAGGCTCTATCGAATGGCGTTACAAAAATCCCGACAAAATAAGCGTAAATACCGAAAACTTTGAGACCCTCGGGCTGTGTGGGAGCGGGGGGGTAAGCAAACTCTTACCCCACTTGGATCAATGCCCCCTTCCTGATAGCTCCAGTTCCAGTCAATTTCAAGGTTAAATTTAATAATTCAAAGGAAAATTTTTCTTGCTTTTTTATCAGCTGTGGGGTTTCTGCTCACGCTCTATCGGAATCCGAAGAGACCTAAGTTCTAGCTCTTTTCCCCTTCGAGTTGAATTCGGCGGCTGACAGACGGACAGAGAACACAGCAACACTGTTGCAGTTACCGTTAATTTTTACAAGAAAATCAATAAGGTACCATAGTCTTGGAACGCCATGGACAGGATCGTCGAAAGCAATAGCATATCCACTTTAGAAAACAAATTTCCAGGCAGTTCTGAGATGGCGACGAGCTAAAATAGTGGTTAATCATTTGGCCAACGGCAACGGCGGAGATATGGACATTTTTCTCTATTGTGCCCTGCTATGCCTCACCTTGATGTATCGGCTCTCGTTGTGCAGCACTGAGGTTGCAACGGGAAAATGGCCCTTTTTCACTTTGTCATGGAACGGCATTGGTTGCTAGAATTTAGACTCGAAACGTCCATTAAAACTCAACATTCCTTTTATCCAAGCTCAGTTTTCTACCAACTCACCTCGTGCTTCTGCAAAGGAAAAGCCTGGTGCCGTGCGTAGAAAGGCAACGTTTTAATGCCACGCGGAATGCCCTTGTGCTGTGTATCGCCCTTGACGATCAATAGACGGCCATCTCGGGCGTTCGGATTTTGGTAATCCTTCTAAACGTACTTTATTCTGAATTGCCCGGGCTGCAAACGGCAACTACCATAGTCTTAAGGGGGATAGCGCAGCAGCAATCTAATAACCCTATTATGGTGGAAGTGGAAATCCGTGTCGTGAGATAGCACAGCTTGCGGAGAATTGGCCATCCTGGGCATAGTCATGGCCAAAAAATTTTTTTTGCAAATTTTGATCTACGGGTTTCAATTTTATCGTGAGATAGCCCATCAAAGAGCACGATTTTTACACGGAAACATTAAAAACGCTTGCAACTTTTTAATCTGAGGGGTACCGCAGCTTTTGAAAACGGATTCGGAATCAACGAAAAATTCTGCACAAGGTGTGCTATCTAACGTACCGATTTTCCACTTCGACCATAAGAGAGTTACCGTAAGTGTTACTTAAATTGCTGAAATTTCGCAGATGTGACGCACTCGCGACTCCAAAAAGACAGGAAATCCAGTCAAATCTGGCAAAATTCCAGGAAAGCACGTAACATTGGATTTCTGCTTGCGCTATGCCATCAAAAACCGGCTAACAAGAGAAGTGTTTTTGACCCATGTCGCAAATTGCTAAATAATATACATAAATCGATATAGTATTGAAAATAAAGGTGATACTTTAACCTAAGTTTTTACGGAACGCCGAAGAGGAAGAAGCCGAATTTCGTTTTGCCCTTCTTTGCAATGGCTTCAGCTTGAACGCATGTGATCTAATACGTTGCATTTCAAAACAGGCCTGTTTTCGACTTTTTGAACTTTTTTTCTTGGCTAGTTTGTGCGCAGTGAAAACTTTATAGCGAAAACTGGCCGATCAGAGCTGACACAAAATACATGGTTGTAAGCAGATTTTTTTGCTCAATTTTCTATGCTAGTCGCATCGAGCGCCCAATCGGTCAGTTCTCGCAAATCCAGAGAAATCGTTTTATGTACGCGATACACCTATGTTCCTGCCATTTTCGAGCTTGCTCATTGATTAGAAAAATGCTCAACGTCTGAAATTCGGTCTAGGCACAAATTTTCACACAATTCGGCCAAGTAGCTTCTGAAATAATTTTTTGGTGTCGGAAACTTGAGCGAGCAGTTTAACCCCGAAAATTAAATTTTTAAACTTTGAAATTTATGCCACCCTACTAATTCAAACCTGTTTTTCAGATGGCATCAAAAAACCGAGTCGAAAAAACGGTGCCAAGCCATAATGGGGGTTGGTCGGAAACCTCACCTTTATTTTCATTTTCTATCGATTCATGTACAGGGCGTACCAAAAACGAACCGTCTGGCATTTCGCCGTGTTACATCCAATCGGTCCCGAAATTGGACCAGGCTTTGTTACAGACCCTAAATAACAACAATCCTGACTTATAGCCCCGTAACTATAGTATTTCCCGAGTTATAAAAAATAAACTTTATTTTCTCATTTTCGTAGGATTTCCGTGGAATTAGACCCCCTTAAACATTAATTGATTCGGTAAGCCTTCGTTAGCTAAAAATGTTTTTCCGGACTCAAATTAATCAAATAAGCCTCGATTTAAGCGATTTTACAACGCAAAATTAGCGAAGTTCTTAAAGCGCACGTTCAGGGAGGGGCCGTGTACTCGGCCCAACGTGTACACCCTATGGACGTAGGGACCGCGCGCACTGCCTGCCCGTGCTGTGACAGGCCATTCCCCTACTTTGCGGCGTAGGGCGCTCCTCACCCCCTCGCCAGGTTGTAGCTGTGGCTGACTGGTATCCATCCGCGCCTCCCGAGCTGGGGGCCCGGGTTCGACCCCCGGCCCCGGCAAAAACTTTGCTTTTTTCCAAAAAAACGTCCCTGAACGTGCTCTTTAAGCAAAATTAGGGATTCGTAGCCGGGCGTCGGTGCAAATCGATGCAAAGTCCAAAAAGCTAGCCGAAAAAAAAACAGTTTAGAATTGGGGAAAACAGTATTTTCGTCATAACTCTAAACCTACTGTAGTTATGGGGGCTATAACTCAGGATTGTTGTTATTTAGGGTCTGGTACACATCTCATCCAATTTTGGGACCGATTCAATGTAACACGGCGAAATGCCAGATGGTTCGTTTTTTAGACACCCTGTATGTTGAGTGGCGATTTGCAAAGTAATTTAAAGACCGCCAGAATGATGAAATTCCGTTGAGAGCAAGAAAGTTGCGCACCGGGCGGGGGTCGAACCCGCGATGGTTCGCTCCACAGTCCGACGTGCTAGCCACTATACCACAGGGCCAAGTGGGGAAGGGAGTCAGAGGTGCCCCAAACCCCAGAGGGTCTTTTCCCAATACGGAACACCACTAATGACGACCCTCTCTGCGCGTTCTTGGGGGCATCACCCTCGGGGTGACAGTGCGCGTTCCATCGTTCTGGTAGTCTTTAAAGGCGATTGACCTGGCCGGGGCCTGCCGGTTTTCCAACGACAATCACGGAAGTCAGTCGCGTGAAGGTGTTTTGAAATAACTCTTTCCACCACACTTCTGGCTTCGCCGCCAACTCGCTCCAGTACGGCGCCTGCAAAACTTTTCAAATTTTTTTTTGTAGTACCTCATCCAAAGATGCCAAAATTGCCATGTCATCCCATCCTTCCAAAATTCCCTTCGCCACAGTATTCACGAGCCGCTCGTGAGGGCTGTCCTGGATATTAAACGTCAGTATTTTAATTGTAATAATAAGTCGAGCACCTCTTGGTCATATTCGTATGACGAGGGCTCGATACATTTGGCGATCGCATCCATCTTGGGGAATCCGAGGCCGCGGAGCCTAATTAAATATATAGCGAATCAAGTTTTCTATTTTACGCGGCAGTGACTTGAGCGATTGCGTCATCTTGGCAGTCCACGACTAGGCTGAAGCGACCAAATAACTAAAAGACTGGCATAGTCGCTCCAAATGTTTCGCTTACCTGGTTAGTGCCGACGTTTCCATCGGTACCGGCAGCTGTAAATAGACTTATCTTTAGCTTGACTTTTGTTTGATACCGTCCATTAGTTCCTGTGCAACAGCATCACACAATACGCCAACGCCAAGCCGCTGCAAATGGTCGCCGTCCCGGTGTGATTTCCTGAATAAAAAAAACTGCGGAACGCGTGTTAAAGGTACCAGGTACGGCTGACTGATGAGGTCTTGCTGCCAGACACAACGCGTTGGACGTGTTCGAGGAGACCTTCTTCTGGCTTGCGCGCTGTCGTGAATCGGGGCCGGATGGGATGATCAGACGACTTTCTATATTTCCGCAAAATCTGAAAGCAGAGAGTATATATCATATATCTGGTAGCGAGGCGCAATTCGAAAATCTTTGATGGGATATACAGCCGTACCCCGTCAATAGCATCCTTCACCGCCGATTTTTCGTATTGCCCAACAAGGATAAACGACATATTGGCCGGTGTGTAGTGGGTGCGATGTATTTTGTGTATCTTAATTCATAATAAGTATAAGCTATAAGGCGAGCAGACTTCGGCGGTGAGATCTCGAGCCAAAGACGCCTTCACCAGTTCATCTACTGCGCCGGACGGGTTCTCGGAGAAGTTGAAGTCCTTGCCAAACAGCAATTTTGCGGCGGCACTGAGACAACCCGTTATGTACAACATTTATTATATACATTATACTCGGTAAAGGTTCATTAACGGGGGAAATAACGGTGGGTGGAAACCATTTTTCCCCTATGTGGACCTGCCGTGACAATTCAAGCATGACATCGGATAGAGCCTCAAAAATATACTAAGAAAATTAATTTGAGCCCGAAATCATATACTATAAATCCTACTATATATAAAAAAATAGTGTCTGTGTGTGTGTGTGTGTATGACACTTTGCATGCAACTTCCGTCAGCGTGTCCGGAGGATATCTCGATAGGGGATGAATTGTTAGGTATGTATGATACGTCATTAGGTGCGTAATGGCTCTGGGATGACTGCAAGCTTATCAGATTTTGCAAATTATGCTATTTTCGACATTAAATTTAGGTTTTTGAGAAATTTTCGGGCATCCTCTTTGTTAGGAAACAATTTGCATACGCCGGAAGTGGTGGTGGTCTATATTAAGGGGCAGAGGGAGCGTTTTTCATTATTTTTTCATCGCAGCCCGGGCGAATTATGCTAAGTGAAGAATATCATGGGCCCAAACGGGGCCAGGGTTGAAAAGTCGCGTAGCGGCTTTTCAACCCTGGTTAGTTATGAAAAAAACAAAACCATCCGGCTGGTCATGAAGTGTAAGCATAATGTGATTATGATTTTCGGCGTTTTAAGCTTTTTCGTTGGGATTTCATTAGAACCATCGGATAGAGCGTGAAAAATTATACTAAGAGATTTAATTTCAGCCCGAAATACCACAATTTAAAATTATTACTTTCATAAGCTAAAATTTAATCAATCAATTACAAACGCGTGAGTTTTTTTTTGGGCTGAAATTAAATCTCATAGTATAATTTTCGACGCTCTATCCGATGGCGTTTTCAAAAACGCAGGATATTTTTGATAAATACAAAATAGTTTCCACCCCCGTTATTTGTCCCCCCCCCCGTTAAGCAACCTTTACCGAAAAATAGAATCTGCAGCTAGTTCCCCACCAAGGTCAAAGGACTTCCTTCGAACCATACGTTAAAAAAACTTACGTTTCCATGCGCAACGTGCCTTGTCGGAGCCGCAGATCTTCGATCTCATTGAAGAGCACCCCCGACCACCGTTTCTTAGAAGAGATCCCGATGATTTCCGTTCGCAGATCAGACAGCGTGAAAACCGGGGGTTCAAGTAGCTGGACAAGCCAGTGCTCCAATATGGCCAGCAGTCCATCCTCATGTGTCTGGACACAAGGTCATCTCCTCTATTAAATGCAAACATACGGCCAACAGATTGTAGGCGATGTAGCCGTTGAAGTTGGTGAGCGCCTCGCGTCGAATTTCACATCTAAAGAGGGTTCCAGGACCATTAAGCAGTTCACCGGGCAAGCACATGGTGGAGCAATTCATGGCTTCCTTTCGCGTTGGAGTGACTGGATTTATGTACCAACAAGTGCTCAAGGATGTGGTGAATGCCCACGGAAGACTTGCTTTCCGCTCCTGAAGAAATGCTTTTCAAAGATATTCATAAAAATCATCGAAAAATCCATCGACCTACCAAAAATGACCGAGAGTACCGGAGACTTGTTGGGCTTGGGGACGAATATTATACAACCGCCAGCCTCGGTATGAGCAATAGTCGCCTAAAAGAATAATTTCAATTGTCTGATCAATAAATAAATACCTCTGATTCGGGATGCGGCTCAACCATCTTTTTCGTTGTTCCCTCTGCTGCCTTCGCCATGACTTCCCCTTGTCCTATCTCCGCCGCCTTTGCTGGCTTCGCTGCTGCTTCCTTCTTGCCTTTTCTTCCTTAACAATAACAAGTTTCGTGATAGTTAACAAACGAATTGTTGGATAGGTGGGTATAGCTACCTTTGGCACGGCGTCTGATGGCCTTGGATGGCGATCGCTCGTTGGAATCGGATCGGGTAGTCCTGCCTGCCGAACCTGCCGAACTCGTCGAAGCCGAACGCGCTGCTTTCACTTTATTGGCATCTTCCGGTTCTTCAGAGGGGACAAGCACAACGTTCCGAATCGATTCTCCCATCCGAATGCCCGTTTGCAGGAGCTCTTAATAAAATTATTTTTGAAGTTTCTAATACTGATGATACCTGGGTGGTCGGGACGTCTTCCCATGACTAGCTCCCAGAGCAGTCGTTCCCTCCAATGCGGAATATCCGTCGCGCTGGCCGATGGAACACATCCTCGAATGAGGGCATCAGCGTAAATGCATGCCCAAACACCGCAGCTGTTGCCGTCATATTGGTCTCTCCTCTAAAGAATCTCATAATAATCGAAGAACAATAACTTCAAGGAGTTCAGCTAGTTATGGTTGAATTACTAACCCTTGTTTATTCCAATCCCGTATATCATCTAAATTTACTGACCTGAATGCAGGTTAGGCTCCATTTTTTGCCGGGCCAGGCGTCTTCGAGCCTCTCACTGGCCTTTTGGAAACGTTCCAGGTACTCCGAGTGATTGCCCTTCGCATAAGTCGAATCCCACAGCGTGAGTTTTTGCTTGGATGGTTCGACCACAAATAGCCACCAGTGTGCCCCGTCACACTGAGGCCAAAGGAATTTTGATTCCACATCATCCAGATGATCTTGTGGAAAACTAAAACAGAAAATCTAGATAGCTCCGAAAAGTTTACAATTCGGCGGACTGCAAGAACGTGGACGTCAAGGCGCGATACTTGATCGTTTGTTGACTGTTAACTAGCAATTGAACGTAGGCGTCGACGACGTCGTCGAATAGGTGGGCATCACCTAGAAAACAAGAAATAAAAATATATCTTATCTAAGCAATAAAATAGGATGGAATTCTGGTATATTCTGGACAAAAGGCGAATATTCGGAAAACTAAGTAGCCGGAATCTTACCACCAATTTGACTCCAATCGAAGTCAATAGCATTTTGGACGGTTTCCGGTCGATTGTCGAGTTCGGGTCTCAATTCTTCGATCAACTTGTTCCAACGTGCCGCTCTTTCTGGAAAGGCCAAACATCGACGCGAATCAAATTTAAGATCTTCGCAAGTCTTAAAATGTTCTTCAAATTAACTGGTTCATTAGCGGGGGGGGGGGAAGGTCGAATCCTTAAAGGACCGCCAATTGTTCTATTTGGGAAAGGGAATGGGGATCAAGCTTGACCTCCCCCCCCACTAACGAACAAGGACCGATTAACCTTTACCGCTGGAGTATGATGTATTTTCACTATCGTCAGGTATCGGAGGAGTATCCATACCGTATGCCAATTAGCCTCCGAGCCACCAAATATAACCCTCTTTCTCTTACATCTCTCACGCTCTCTCCCTCACTCTCTCTCCCTCTCGCTCTCTCGCGCACTCTCTCTCACTCTCTTTCTCTCTCGCTCGCTCACTCGCTCTCTCACTCACTCTCTCGCTCTCTCGCTCTCTCGTGCAATCTCTCTCTCGCTCACTCTCTTTCTCTCCATCTCTCTTCGCTCTCTCGCTCAAATATAATTGCTGAGAGAAATGACTGACCATGACGGGGCCTTTGCCCAGCCCAAAGCCATCTCTTGACCACGCGCATCCCCGGCATCGCAGCGTTCATAACCTGCAAAATGAAGAGCGCGTCGAATGAGATGTTTGGCAAATGACTTACTTCTTCACTGTTCAGTCTGTACATAACATCGCCGTCCCATTCAACATAGACTGACCGCTCGTCTTCTTCCTCCACTGGCCTTGCAACGTTTTTGACCAGCTGCGGACGGTCAAGCCTAAACAGGCAAATTGAAACAAGTGAATTTTAATAAAGACGTTTCGAAATCCTGCTCTCTCGCTCTCTCGCTCACTCTCTCGCTCTCTCACGCACTCTCTCTCTCTCGCTTTCTCGCTCTCTCGTGCACTCTCTCTCTCGCTCACCCTCTTTCTCTTACATTTCTCACGCTCTCTCCCTCACTCTCTCTCCCTCTCGCTCTCTCGCGCACTCTCTCTCTCATTATCTTTCTCTCTCGCTCACTCGCTCGCTCTCTCACTCACTCTCTCGCTCTCTCGCTCTCTCGTGCAATCTCTCTCTCGCTCACTCTCTTTCTCTCCATCTCTCTCTCGCTCTCTCGCTCTTTCTCTCGCTCTCTCCCCCACTCTCTCTCTCTCTCTCTCTCTCTCTCTCTCTCTATCTCTGTCTCAGGGTTTATTAACAATAGCTAAAGGTTCACCGGCAGTTGTTGCGATCATTGGCCCCAAACTCGACGATGTGCGTTGGTTCCATTATCAACGGAGACCGCTAAATTTAAGTTTTTTCAAATCTATAAAAGGCTTCTGTCATTTTGGGTAGGAAGTTTCGAATCGGAAGCATAGAACCCTAAGGATCTCTTATAACACAAAGTCGCGAAAATTCCTGTGGGGGTCGGCGATACAGATCCTTAAAGCCGTCCAGAACTTCTTTCTATACCGTGTGTCCAGATCCTTTTCGGTTCCGAATGATTCTAATTTCATTTTTATGAATCAATAACTCACATAAGTGACACTGGCGAGCGGCTCGGCAGTCAGTTCGCTTGGAGAAGGAGTCGGAGGCGCCGAAGAGGAGTGCGGAGATGACTTCTGAAATGTGTCCATTTATTTAATTCTCCGAATGCACTTTTCATAATATCAACTTAAAGCTGACGGTAAGCAACTGGCACGTACACACCTATTAACCTAAAGATACTAGAAAAAAGACAAACGCATGTGTTCTTAGCTGCACTATACGTTCAGATACCCTATACATAGTGTATATAAAAAAGTGCCTAAGTTTATCCCCTATGCCGATAATTTAACCTGATTCCTTCGATTTTTGAGTACGCTACTTTCCTATTGACGTTTGCTACCAAATTGTGGTAAAATGAAAGTTGTGCGTTCTTGGGCGCGTGATGGCAAAACTCTGATTTTTGGCCTTTGTTGGCATTTGTAAAATTTTTAAGCTCTAGTTCGTTTTATACAAACAAATCAAATTTTTTCAATAAGGGTAAAATTTTTTTCCGCTAATGGCAGCTTAAAATAGCTTTAAACGCAGTGTCAAGCATGAGCTTCACCTTATATACGTTTTTTTTGGTTCGTGAGTGCACATTAGAGAAAATTTTTCGGCGGGGGTTATATTAGAGGGGGGTAACGGGGGAAAATACGGCATTCGTATGATTATAGTCCTAGGTAGGCTAATTGTAGTAATTACTTGATTGCAAGTCCTATTAATTGTAGACAAGATCCATACATATCCAAATCGTCCTCTATAAGCCGTGCCGCTTATCAACACCGATTCGGCAGATCTCGAGCTGGGATGCTGAAAATTGGGCCATAAATAGGGCCAGTGAAGGCCGGTAACCATTCATAAAATTGTTTATGTACCAGCCGTCTAGAGCCTGACACCAAAAGCAGACCCATTGCGGTTGCAAGCGGCTCGACTTCATGCTACCCCTCCGCATCCCCCGCGCTCCATCTGGCTCACTATGCCCTCAACCTTGTATTTCCGCCAAATTTCAAAATTGGTTTTCCCCCCGAAATGTCATATTTGAGTTCAGATTTTGATCATGTTTTGCTGAAAATTTCAGGATGATTTGACCTGAAACCGTTGAAAACTAATTGTAAGAACTCTAGCTCCTTTCCCTCTTCGAGTTGAATTCGAATTCGAAGTTGAAGTTGAAGCTGAATTTGGCTTTATCGAAGACCCAGAAAAATCATTATCGTTGACGCCATTTTATATTGGATCGGTGATGTAAATGAGGCAAGTGATCACGAAAAAACTGACCAGCTTGACGGCAGACAGGCCGCCGAGAACGTCGCGGGATCGGAGAGGTGGCAAGGAGAAGTCACGCCTGAAGGTTCAATTTTCTCACTTTCCAGATCAAATTCCAGACAGAGGGATCAAGAGCTACGTATTAGAGGGCCATGTTTTTTATTGGGAAATCCTATAAAAAGTCGGAAAAGAAACACACCGGCCCCGTTCTGATACGTTGCGAGCCCAGCCAACCGGAGCCCTGGCGAGCCCGCCAGAACGTCCGGTTGGCTGTGCGATTTGGGCGTCGTTTGCTTCCTGTGCAGCAATGTTTTTGTACTTTCCTCGTGTTGAATGGACGAGGGAATGGAGGCGAGAATCTGAAATTGTTGACTATCACTTGATAATTTGCAAATTGCCTAATACACTCGGTCAAATAAGTATATAATCCTGCGTTTTTGCCGATTTTTTTTGTCTAATGAACCGTTCGCAACGCAAAAATATTACCGTAGTCTTTAATGGATATTAGAAAACTGTGTGCAAAGTATGAAGGAGCACAGATAACTTTTTTTAAAGTTTTTTTTTTATCTTCAGGCATTATAGGAAAGTTGATGATGGCATTTCTTTGTTAAAATAAGGTATCAGCGGGGCCAATTTTGATGCCTTCAGCTCGAAAAATTCTCCGTATTTCCCTTCTGCTTATTTATTGGAAATCTGGTTCCGAAACCGTCCTGAATCAAAAATTAATAAAATTTATTGTAGACCATCGGAGTGTCAAAAGGAAGCTTTCGACCAAAAAGCAAAAAGCAAAGCAAGTCTGCACCGGAATAAGCAAAAAGCCCAGCATGGCACAATTGTCCTATTCGTAGCCAATTTAGACCCACAGGCCCAGCGAGCTGTGTCGCCGTATGGAAGGTCATTTGAACTGACCCGCGGTATACTTATCCCCAGGCGGAAGGATCTTCTCGATTTCCGTAATGCCGTGTAGTACGTTGTCTCCCTGCTTGACTTCTTCAGTGGCCTTATAAAAAAGTTTAATTAAGCGGGCTTGTACGGGATGGGGGCTCTGGAGAACGGCGATTGTCTCCCCATTAGCTTTCCGAAGCCCGCAAAATCAGTATAACCTACCTCTTCTTTCTCGGACGTACGAGCATCCATTAACATTTTCTTGAACCCTTGTTTGGATCCCGAAGAAATTGCTTCCCTCTTCCTTTGAGATTGACGGCCGATCTTCCTCCTCCTGCTGAAAAAGAATTTTAGGCATGGATCTGCGCCTATGGGTGTATGTGTATGTGTGCTGATATTACTTTCGGGAGGCTTATTAAAAGCATTAGCCCTGATTCTCCAGGACCGAAGGGGAAGTCCACTTCCGATGGAACCTTATCAGGGCCGTAGCACCCCGATTTTTGTGGGGCGGGGGCAACTCCAAAAAGTCTATTTTGCTAAAAAGATATTTAAAAAAAAGAGGTTTGGGTTCGAAAAAAGAGCGAGATTCTCTGATGTAGCAAAAAGCGTGAAATTTCCTAACCCGGAAACATGAGAAAATTCGAAGGATCAACTAAAAATTGCTAGGTGCGGGCTCAGAGCGCAGTTTCAAACGCCATTCATTTCTTCGTCACCATGCCGTATCACGAAGTAACCACGCTGTTTGTCGCAAAAATGTGTTGAAGCCAGAGTCCGCCATGATTGTAAATAGCATAATTATGACAGTTATATTCGTTTCTATTTTTTTAAATATATTTTTAATAGAAGTCGAATTTCAGTGTGCCGAACATAAAAGAATGAAACTGCAAAAATTTAATCAGGTTTTCCTGGGTGTCTGCAATTTTGGTTGATCCTTCCAATTTTCTGATGATTCGGGGTTAGGGAATTTGACGCTTTCTGCTAAGCTCGCTCTTTTTTCGAACTCAAAACCCCTTTTTAAAGAATCCCTTTGAGAACCAATGTTTGCGCGATTTCGGATTTAATGAGCTAGGTCGCGCGCGTTTCGGCGAGAGGGAGGGCGAGCAGGGGGATAGCCCGAAGTCCGAAGCTGGCAAAATACAAGTTTACAAAGTTAAACCGGCTTTCTTAATTTTTGGGGCTCCTGAAGGCTAATTTGCATAATGCGAAAAATAGGAATTGCCTCATTGCCCCCAGTTGCACTCGCGAACGTGGTCGGGACAGGGGATGGGCTCAAGGACCCGGGCTCTCAGTAAGTCAAATTTCTCATGCAAAAGACGTATTCTAGCGCCTGATTTTAATTTTAACCAGCGCTGACCCCCGCTACGCGGTGGTTCAGCGCTGGTCCTCCCCGGCCACTTGAATTTTGAATTTGGATGCAACATTTGGCTGAATTCCTGGGCGGACAGACGGACATTAGATATTTATATATAGTAGATTATTTTAGTTGTAATAAGGTCAATATAGGATGCACCAACACAAAAACAGCTCCTGTAACTCAACGAAGAGACTGTATGACGATGAATGAGAAAAATAGCGATGGTATGACCATCGCGAACCGGATAGTTCACCAACGAGTTAGAGTGCCAAGTTTTTTATTGGGAAATCCTATAAAACGTCAGAAAAGAAACACACCGGCCCCCTCCTGATTCGTTGCGAGCCCAACCAACCGGAGCCCTGGCGAGCCCGCCAGAACGTCCGGTTGGCTGTTCGATTTGGGCGTCGTCGTCATCCTTTTCGGGGTTGGTGACGGCAACTCTCATTCTGTCAGTAAAGTGTTCTTGGTCAGGATGAAAATTCGGTTCGGGACCAAGCCGCAGAATTTTTTTCTGATTCCGAATCCGATTTCCAAACTTGCAGAAGAGTTCTGGTTTAAAAGGCGTGGAGGTTTTAACCGCTTATTTGCCGAAAACCGTGGAACTTAAGGCTCGATTATTTTGTTCTTCCGGGCTGATTTTCCCAAAATGAGTAACACCATCGTATGCAGAAAATTTTTCGACCACGAATGAGCTAAAGGGCACGTTCAGGGACGTTTTTTTGCAAAAAAAGCAAAGATTTTTGCCGCAGCCGGGGGACGAACCCGGGCCGCCCGCTCGAGAGACGCAGATGGATACCAGTCAGCCACAGCTACAAGCTGGCGAGGGGGTGAGGCGCGCCCCACGCCGCAAAGGAGGGGAATGGCCTGTCACAGTACGGGCAGGCAGTGCGCGCGGTCCTTACGTCCATAGGGTGTACACGTTGGGACGAGTACACGGCCCCTCCCTAAACGCACGCTTTAAATGCCACAGATCTTTCGAACCAGAACTATTCTGCCGTTTCTCAAGTAGGTTCGGAACCAAAGAAAATTCTGCACAAGATAGGCTTGGCCTTATCTCGATCCATCCTGACATAAAACACTTTACTGAGCTGTAGCTGTCCAACCGTCGAGCTGAATGCACGAACAAATGGAGGCAAGACACTGCAGATTTTTTGTAGATTATTATTTCGTGATTTGCTAATTTCGTAATTTGATATGCTGCATCAGGGTGTCCAAACCCTACCCCCCACCCCACCTACCGGGCTGAAATCGTGTCGGATTTTGACGATTTTGGTACCAATCGAAATCCCTCGAAACAGCGAGTCCAGCACCGCTTTCCGCTGTTGGAGCTTCCGGAATTTCTGCAACCTTTACTAATATTTTCGAGAAAAGCTGGACTTTTAAGAACAAAGTGCTATCGTTTTAATCGCAATCCCAGCCCCCTCTAGCCTCATGATATTAACGACTTAGATTCATCATTTAATATTGCTAGTATACTGCACAAATAGTCCAAAAGCCAAAATAGCTAGTTCTTTTACAGTAGGCCAAGTAAGATTGGCGAATTTGGGCATTTTGCAGACAAAACCAGAAGTTCACAGGTCTGTTTCTCGATATTCCTTTGTAATGGGGCTATTTTAATCAGCTTTTTAGAAAGAAGATGACTCAGCGAAGCCGCCGCACACTTAATATAACAACTAAAATAGCTAGTTCTTTTACAGTAGGCCATAGAAGCTTGGCGAATTTGGGCATTTTGCAGAACCAAAACCCAAGTTCACAGGTCTGTTTCTCGATATTCCTTTGTAATGGGGCTATTTTAATCAGCTTTTTAGAAAGAAGATGACTCAGCGATGCCGCCGCACACTTAATATAACAGCTAAAATAGCTAGTTCTTTTACAGTAGGCCAGGTAAGATTGGCGAATTTGGGCATTTTGCAGACAAAACCAGAAGTTCACAGGTCTGTTTCTCGATATTCCTTTGTAATGGGGCTATTTTAATCGGCTTTTAGAAAGAAGATGACTCCAGCGATGCCGCCGCACACTTAATATAACAGCTAAAATAGCTAGTTCTTTTACAGTAGGCCAGGTAAGATTGGCGAATTTGGGCATTTTGCAGACAAAACCAGAAGTTCACAGGTCTGTTTCTCGATATTCCTTTGTAATGGGGCTATTTTAATCAGCTTTTTAGAAAGAAGATGACTCAGCGATGCCGCCGCACACTTAATATAACAGCTAAAATAGCTAGTTCTTTTACAGTAGGCCATAGAAGATTGGCGAATTTGGGCATTTTGCAGACAAAACCAGAAGTTCACAGGTCTGTTTCTCGATATTCCTTTGTAATGGGGCTATTTTAATCAGCTTTTTAGAAAGAAGATGACTCAGCGATGCCGCCGCACACTTAATATAACAGCTAAAATAGCTAGTTCTTTTACAGTAGGCCCTAGAAGATTGGCGAATTTGGGCATTTTGCAGACAGAACCAGAACTTCACAGGTCTGTTTCTCGATATTCCCTTTGTAATGGGGCTATTTTAATCGCTTTTTTAGAAAGAAGATGACTCAGCGATGCCGCCGCACACACTTAATATAACAGCTAAAATAGCTAGTTCTTTTTACAGTAGGCCCGAGGAAGATTGGCGAAATTTGGGCATTTTGCAGACAAAACACAGAATTTCACAGGTCTGTTTCTCGATATTCCTTTGTAATGGGGCTATTTTAATCAGCTTTTTAGAAAGAAGATGACTCAACGATGCCGCCGCACACTTAATATAACAGCCAAAATAGCTAGTTCTTTTTACAGTAGGCCATAGAAGATTGGCGAATTTGGGCATTTTGCAGACAAAACCAGAAGTTCACAGGTCTGTTTCTCGATATTCCTTTGTAATGGGGCTATTTTAATCAGCTTTTTAGAAAGAAGATGACTCAGCGATGCCGCCGCACACTTAATATAACAGCCAAAATAGCTAGTTCTTTTACAGTAGCGCTTAGAAGATTGGCGAATTTGGGCATTTTGCAGACAAAACCAGAAGTTCACAGGTCTGTTTCTCGATATTCCTTTGTAATGGGGCTGTTTTAATCAGCTTTTTAGAAAGAAGATGACTCAGCGATGCCGCCGCACACTAATATAACAGCTAAAATAGCTAGTTCTTTTACAGTAGCGCTTAGAAGATTGGCGAATTTGGGCATTTTGCAGACAAAACCAGAAGTTCACAGGTCTGTTTCTCGATATTCCTTTGTAATGGGGCTGTTTTAATCTGTTTTTTAGAAAGAAGATGACTCAGCGATGCCGCCGCACACTTAATATAACAGCCAAAATAGCTAGTTCTTTTACAGTAGGCCCTGGAAGATTGGCGAATTTGGGCATTTTGCAGACAAAACCAGAAGTTCACAGGTCTGTTTCTCGATATTCCCTTGTAATGGGGCTATTTTAATCTGTTTTTTAGAAAGAAGATGACTCAGCGATGCCGCCGCACACTTAATATAACAGCCAAAATAGCTAGTTCTTTTACAGTAGCGCTTAGAAGATTGGCGAATTTGGGCATTTTGCAGACAAAACCAGAAGTTCACAGGTCTGTTTCTCGATATTCCTTTGTAATGGGGCTGTTTTAATCTGTTTTTTAGAAAGAAGATGACTCAGCGATGCCGCCGCACACTTAATATAACAGCCAAAATAGCTAGTTCTTTTACAGTAGCCCCTAGAAGATTGGCGAATTTGGGCATTTTGCAGACAAAACCAGAAGTTCACAGGTCTGTTTCTCGATATTCCTTTGTAATGGGGCTGTTTTAATCTGTGATTCGAAAGAAGATGACTCAACGATGCCGCCGCACACTTAATATAACAGCCAAAATAGCTAGTTCTTTTACAGTAGCGCCTAGAAGATTGGCGAATTTGGGCATTTTGCAGACAAAACCAGAAGTTCACAGGTCTGTTTCTCGATATTCCTTTGTAATGGGGCTGTTTTAATGCTGTATTAGAAAGAAGATGACTCAGCGATGCCGCCGCACACTTAATATAACAGCCAAAATAGCTAGTTCTTTTACAGTAGCGCTTAGAAGATTGGCGAATTTGGGCATTTTGCAGACAAAACCAGAACTTCACAGGTCTGTTTCTCGATATTCCTTTGTAATGGGGCTACTTTAATCTGTTTTTAGAAAGAAGATGACTCAGCGATGCCGCCGCACACTTAATATAACAGCCAAAATAGCTAGTTCTTTTACAGTAGCGCTTAGAAGATTGGCGAATTTGGGCATTTTGCAGACAAAACCAGAAGTTCACAGGTCTGTTTCTCGATATTCCTTTGTAATGGGGCTGTTTTAATCTGTTTTTAGAAAGAAGATGACTCAGCGATGCCGCCGCACACTTAATATAACAGCCAAAATAGCTAGTTCTTTTACAGTAGCGCTTAGAAGATTGGCGAATTTGGGAATTTTGCAGACAAAACCAGAAGTTCACAGGTCTGTTTCTCGATATTCCTTTGTAATGGGGCTGTTTTAATCTGTTTTTCGAAAGAAGATGACTCAGCGATGCCGCCGCACACTTAATATAACAGCCAAAATAGCTAGTTCTTTTACAGTAGCGCTTAGAAGATTGGCGAATTTGGGCATTTTGCAGACAAAACCAGAAGTTCACAGGTCTGTTTCTCGATATTCCTTTGTAATGGGGCTGTTTTAATCTGTTTTTAGAAAGAAGATGACTCAGCGATGCCGCCGCACACTTAATATAACAGCCAAAATAGCTAGTTCTTTTACAGTAGCGCTTAGAAGATTGGCGAATTTGGGCATTTTGCAGACAAAACCAGAACTTCACAGGTCTGTTTCTCGATATTCCTTTGTAATGGGGCTGTTTTAATCTGTTTTTTAGAAAGAAGATGACTCAGCGATGCCGCCGCACACTTAATATAACAGCCAAAATAGCTAGTTCTTTACAGTAGCGCTTAGAAGATTGGCGAATTTGGGCATTTTGCAGACAAAACCAGAAGTTCACAGGTCTGTTTCTCGATATTCCTTTGTAATGGGGCTGTTTTAATGCTGTTGTTTTGAAAGAAGATGACTCAGCGATGCCGCCGCACACTTAATATAACAGCCAAAATAGCTAGTTCTTTTACAGTAGCGCTTAGAAGATTGGCGAATTTGGGAATTTTGCAGACAAAACCAGAAGTTCACAGGTCTGTTTCTCGATATTCCTTTGTAATGGGGCTGTTTTAATCTGTTTTTTAGAAAGAAGATGACTCAGCGATGCCGCCGCACACTTAATATAACAGCCAAAATAGCTAGTTCTTTTACAGTAGCGCTTAGAAGATTGGCGAATTTGGGCATTTTGCAGACAAAACCAGAAGTTCACAGGTCTGTTTCTCGATATTCCTTTGTAATGGGGCTGTTTTAATGATGTGATTCGAAAGAAGATGACTCAGCGATGCCGCCGCACACTTAATATAACAGCCAAAATAGCTAGTTCTTTTACAGTAGCGCTTAGAAGATTGGCGAATTTGGGAATTTTGCAGACAAAACCAGAAGTTCACAGGTCTGTTTCTCGATATTCCTTTGTAATGGGGCTGTTTTAATCTGTTTTTTAGAAAGAAGATGACTCAGCGATGCCGCCGCACACTTAATATAACAGCCAAAATAGCTAGTTCTTTTACAGTAGCGCTTAGAAGATTGGCGAATTTGGGAATTTTGCAGACAAAACCAGAAGTTCACAGGTCTGTTTCTCGATATTCCTTTGTAATGGGGCTGTTTTAATGATGTGATTCGAAAGAAGATGACTCAGCGATGCCGCCGCACACTTAATATAACAGCCAAAATAGCTAGTTCTTTTACAGTAGCGCTTAGAAGATTGGCGAATTTGGGCATTTTGCAGACAAAACCAGAACTTCACAGGTCTGTTTCTCGATATTCCTTTGTAATGGGGCTGTTTTAATCTGTTTTTTAGAAAGAAGATGACTCAGCGATGCCGCCGCACACTTAATATAACAGCCAAAATAGCTAGTTCTTTTACAGTAGCGCTTAGAAGATTGGCGAATTTGGGAATTTTGCAGACAAAACCAGAAGTTCACAGGTCTGTTTCTCGATATTCCTTTGTAATGGGGCTGTTTTAATCTGTTTTAGAAAGAAGATGACTCAGTGATGCCGCCGCACACTTAATATAACAGCCAAAATAGCTAGTTCTTTTACAGTAGCCCCTAGAAGATTGGCGAATTTGGGCATTTTGCAGACAAAACCAGAAGTTCACAGGTCTGTTTCTCGATATTCCTTTGTAATGGGGCTGTTTTTAATCTTTTTTTAGAAAGAAGATGACTCAGCGATGCCGCCGCACACTTAATATAACAGCCAAAATAGCTAGTTCTTTTACAGTAGCGCTTAGAAGATTGGCGAATTTGGGCATTTTGCAGACAAAACCAGAAGTTCACAGGTCTGTTTCTCGATATTCCTTTGTAATGGGGCTACTTTAATCAGCTTTTTAGAAAGAAGATGACTCAGCGATGCCGCCGCACACTTAATATAATAGCCAAAATAGCTAGTTCTTTTACAGTAGCGCTTAGAAGATTGGCGAATTTGGGCATTTTGCAGACAAAACCAGAAGTTCACAGGTCTGTTTCTCGATATTCCTTTGTAATGGGGCTGTTTTAATCTGTTTTTTAGAAAGAAGATGACTCAGCGATGCCGCCGCACACTTAATATAACAGCTAAAATAGCTAGTTCTTTACAGTAGGCGCTTAGAAGATTGGCGAATTTGGGCGATTTTGCAGACAAAACCAGAAGTTCACAGGTCTGTTTCTCGATATTCCTTTTGTAATGGGGCTGTTTTAATCTGTTTTTAGAAAAGAAGATGACTCCAGCGATGCCGCTTAACACTTAATATAACAGCCAAAATAGCTAGTTCTTTTTACAGTAGGCCCTAGGGGAATGGCGAATTTGGGCATTTTGCAGACAAACCAGAACTTCACAGGTCTGTTTCTCGATATTCCTTTGTAATGGGGCTGTTTTAATCAGCTGATTCGAAAGAAGATGACTCAGCGATGCCGCCGCACACTTAATATAACAGCCAAAATAGCTAGTTCTTTTACAGTAGGCCATAGAAGATTGGCGAATTTGGGCATTTTGCAGACAAAACCAGAAGTTCACAGGTCTGTTTCTCGATATTCCTTTGTAATGGGGCTATTTTAATCAGCTTTTTAGAAAGAAGATGACTCAGCGATGCCGCCGCACACTTAATATAACAGCCAAAATAGCTAGTTCTTTTACAGTAGCCCCTAGAAGATTGGCGAATTTGGGCATTTTGCAGACAAAACCAGAACTTCACAGGTCTGTTTCTCGATATTCTTGTAATGGGGCTACTTTAATCTGTTTTTAGAAAGAAGATGACTCAGCGATGCCGCCGCACACCTAATATAACAGCCAAAATAGCTAGTTCTTTTACAGTAGCGCGCTTGGAAGATTGGCGAATTTGGGCCTTTCGCAGACAAAACCAGAAGTTCACAGGTCTGTTTCTCGATATTCCTTTGTAATGGGGCTGTTTTTTGAATCTGTTTTTTAGAAAGAAGATGACTCAGCGATGCCGCCGCACACTTAATAGTAACAGCCAAAATAGCTAGTTCTT
>CATQJA010002504.1:0-46864 GCA_958295435.1 Mesorhabditis spiculigera
GCACGGTAGGTTCAGAAGGTTCAGAACTGGGAGCACGATCTAGCGAAAGATCTATCGATTTAATGTAGTTTGTAGTGACACCGGAAATATGAGAATTACAGTAAGAGGAGGCGCCAACGAGTTCACCAGGTTCAAAAAAGCTCTAACGAATTTTGTAGTCCATATTTGAATCAGAATTCTGGAAACGACGGGGTACAACGACTTCGAGACGTTCAGCACCGTCTCCAGGGAGGGCCTGGGTATTTTTTGTAGTTTGTAGACAAATCAGAAGAATCAGGATCACAAATTACGAAATCAAAATCGGCATTTGAAGTACTACAACATGGGGAATCAGAAGACTCGGGCCCGTCCGCGTGGTTTGCGGTGGAAAGTTGCCGCTCAAGATTTGCACTGTCCGTGAGAAATGCGCTGCGCTCGGCGGAGTACGTTGCGCTACGTCGCACTACGCTAAAATTCGCCATTGCGCTCCTCGCGAATGATGCGGTTGAGAAAGGAATTGTTCGCGCGGGTGAGGATTTCGACGCATTTCACGTGGTCGAACAGCTCGGCGTTCTCGAGGGGCGTGCGCCCGAAGCGGTCGACGGGCGCTGAAAATATTTTTAAAGCATAAAAAACAGAAGTAAATGCAACCGAATCAAAAAATGCCTTTATTCTATTTAAAATTGCCGAAACTTTCTAAATCGTCAAAGTTTTTTGGATTTTACGGAAATCCGGTTAATTTTAATTTAGGCTTTTGTTTTTGATTGAAAAATGACAACACGTGCAGAAAATGGCTTTTTAGGAGTGAAAATCATCAAATTCCGCCATTTTTGCACAATTTTCTGAAAATAACTTAAGTTTTCCGCCGTTAATTTTAATCGAGCTGGTCGTTTCCGTAGCTAAAAATTACACAGCGGCAAAATCGATCGATCCCTGATGATTTAATTTTTTGGACATCTAACGCGATTTTTAGAGCTAATGCTACGATGTTTAACTCACAAGGATCCTCCTTCCACTTGCTGAGGATGAACTCCAGTGCGACCTCATTTCCCTCGGACGCGGCGATGTGCAGTGCCGTCCGGTCGTCGTAGTCCCGGTCGGTGATGTGGATGCCGACGAGGAGGCACCTGGATGAGAAAACAGGCACTTCCCGACGTCAGCAAAACGTACCTCTTTAGCGCCTGAATATCGCCCATCTTGGCGGCGTACATCATCCGGCTCGTGCCATCGCAAAGCTCATCTGCCGTCGATTTCCTCGGGTCCAATTTATGGCAGTCGGAGTAGACCTGGAAAGTTTAGGCTTAGGCTTAGGTTTAGGCTTAGGCTTAGGTGGAGCTTAGATTTAGGCCTAGTTTTAGGCTTAGGCTTAGGCCTGGGCTTAAGCTTAAGCTTATAGAGACCACGGTGACTCACCAAACTATCGTAGTTGTGGAAGTTAAACCGTCTGATGAACTCGTCGGCAAATTTCACGCCTCTCACGGTATTCCCGAGGCCGTCAAGCCGCGGGGAGTAGATGCAGATGCCTGAAAACCGGTAAAAATACTTTTTCCCCGGGTTTTTACCGTAATTAGAACGAGGTTTTTAAAAACGCTTACCCATGACGTTCGGCACGACGATGATCATGTCTCCTGAGACGCCAGATTTGGCTGGCAGGCCGTTCTAAAACAGCGGAGAGTATCGACTCAGGTAGACCTTTGTACCTTAAAAGCGAACATTCCCGAGTAGTCGTACATTCCGCAGGAGTACATCAAAGAGAGGGTATCGCGGCAGGCCCTAGAAAATTGTTTTTTTGAAACTTTTTAGGCATATAGCGTACTTTTCTAAATGTATTACTGTAGAGGTATGTCATTTTATAGAGGTTACGCTTTACGCGCCTAATGAATATACTGAAACATCAGGATTCAGCTACGTAGCGCTCCAATTTACCTAGGCGGCACGGCGGTTCCGCTACTTTCATTTTTCTTGGGTTTCAACGAGATTCTTACGCCACTTGGAGCGTTTCGGAGCTGTCGAGGCTGATTGGCGATAGCTATCGATTCCTCGCTTCTCAGCCCCTTTAAAACGCTTCAGACCACTTACTTGTTGTTAATAATTCGATCCCCATTCAACGGATTAACTCCGCCATTAGCCAATGTTGCTGCCATTACAGCCAACGATTCGGCGTTCGTCTCAATCGAGCAAAGCTGGAAGTACAAGTCCATCGTGTCCTGCAGCTTCGTCTCCTTCGGGAAGCACTGGAAAGAAGGTGTAAAGTGTATTTCCCGATTTCTAGGAGCGCAACGTGTTAAAAATTAAGAAACTATACCTTGTGCTCCCTCATATAGTACGACAACGCGTAATTCCGATCGGCCGTGTCGCGCTCTGAGAGGAAAACCGAGTTGTTGAAGCCGACGTGCCCGATATTCCCGGCAAAACCTCGGAATTGTCGGAGGGCCTGAAAGGGAATGATTTAATAAAAAGTATAGAATTTTCAATATATAATTAATGAAGGTTATTTCACTATCATTGTTTTTTTTCTTGGATTTTTCGGTCCTATTACAGCCCTTTAAACCCACGAAGTCAAATCTGTCCGCAAGCTGGGCTCCTTGTTGCATCAGCGCTGCACACATGATGGCTCCGGCGTTGATCAGCGGGTTGTGGGGTTTTTCTGAAAATAGAGGTATGCAAAGTCGAGCCCTTCCTTATAGCGTCGCTTAGGGCGTATTCCAGCGTACGGCGGCCGGTACGCTGAAGCGCAAGGTTGCGCACTGCGTCCTAATGTCGCACCCCCAGCGCCTGGCAGCGTACTTTAGCGTACGATAGCATATCTTCCTCGAATTTTTTGCGATGTTATGATACTAATTCAGAAAATTACAATGTTCCTTAATAACCAAAAACTAGCAAACCCACTCGAATGGTCCAAGCAAATCTCGTTGAAAAGTCTCCCAGATGGCTCTTGCCCGACGAATGAATGGAGGAGCTCGGGCCCAATCTCCTCATGTACCAGCGCGTAGGTGAACGGCTTGCTGACGCTCTGGAAGTTGGATTTGGACTATGGCTGGGCACAAAAGAAAGGTGGCCGAAAACTACAAACCTGAAGGCAAAACGGCACTTTCGCATCGCCCCAACTTTTCCTCTGTCCGTCGATGGTACAGACGGAAACGGCCCACAGGTTCGGGTCGCAGCGGGCCAGTTGTGGGATGTAAGTGGCCAGCTAAAAATAAGGAAATTATTACAGGTTGTAAATTATGAATCTGGATGTGGTCAACATTTTTATTTAGACAAAGTTGGATTTTCAGGCCTGCTAAATCTAATTTGGGCCTAAAGCAGGCGTTAAAATGTTGATTTTAATGAGCTATAAACTTTATGAAATACAATTTTAATCTAAAACGTCCTATTTTTATCAGTCCTTTTGCCAATTTTACCCAAAACGCCCGCTGGCTCCTGTGCCCATAAAATGAAATCAAAGAAGCCGGCCGCGACAGAATTATGGGATCCAATTTCATCGGCGCCGCGCGGAAAGAGCGCAAAAAACGGGTTCAAAGTGACGCAGAGCTTTTTAGGTGACAGAAACTTTAATTTCATTTATTTTCGATGTCTTGCAAGATTCTCAATTTTAAAGGTAACTTTAATCCGGTTTTCGCTCAAGGGTAAAATAAAACATGAAACTCAAGTAAAGGTATAAAAACTGACGTGTCCGGAATCTTCTGGTCGCACCATCTCGAATATGGATCCGATCTCATCGGTGAATTTATTCCAATCCGGGACGACGAGTTGTTTTTTCAGGGTTTTTCCGATGACACCAATCGAGTCGCCGACGGATCTAAAATTCACAGTTTTGTTTCTTAAATTCCTCTCTCCTTCTCTCTCTCGTCTCCTCTCTCTCTCTCTCTCTCTCTCTATCTCTATCTCAATCTCCCTCCCCTTTGGCATCTTTGTTTCCAAAAAATTCGTGAATGGCTCACTTTTTAAACGCTTCCCGGTCCAGATACAAAGATTCCGGGTCGAGCAGGCCGTCGCAATCCAGATTGTCGCCCTCCCTCAACCTCATCAACATGGCCATGAGGCGCGGGTCGTCTCTTCGGATTCCGCATTCTGTTAGTTTCTAAAAACACAAACATTTTGGCGTTTTTCATGGCCACGAGACCCAAACTTTGGAGTTATTACAGCGCCGACCGTGAACAACCAACGTCGTTTTTGGGTTTAATTTCTCTCTGAATCTAACCCGGTCCGCGACACGCAGCGCGTCTGCCCCGCTTTTCCACAAAAAAAATTATAGTCCGA
This sequence comes from Mesorhabditis spiculigera, assembly GCA_958295435.1. NCBI lineage: Eukaryota > Metazoa > Nematoda > Chromadorea > Rhabditida > Rhabditidae > Mesorhabditis > Mesorhabditis spiculigera. Next base: position 4,243 of record CATQJA010002504.1, read on the forward strand.
TCATTTAAATTTGGTCCCCATGTTTCTACTTCCGGGAAACACATCGCCTCTATCCACGAAATTACGCGCCCGGCGCGCAATTTTCCAATTTGGCCCCCTACGATTACCCGGCGAAAAGTGTCGCCAGAGCCCCCCGACTAGGCCGAGTGCCAATTTATTCACCCGCATAAATTTTTCCTGGCTCTCGCGGCAACATCGACAACATCGACAACATCGAGTAATCGAGGCAAAAGCTATTTTTTTCGTAGCTATTTATGCAAATTGGGATGGCTAGCGAATTTTCCGCGGTTCTCTGTGCAAATTAGTCACAAAACAAAGATTTATCAAATGATTCCTGCTAGCATGTCCGGGCATTTAAAAAATGTGAAAGAGGTCATATACCCGCCAATGGCTACCAAATCTACCTTTCCTGTTTTTATTTTTAGCCCATTCTGTGACGAAGCAGGGCAAGCTAGCAGAGATACTTTGAGAAATGTGGGTTTGGGTATTACTAGCTCACAAGGAGTGCCTTTTGGGTGTCATCGGCAAAACCTTACGAGACCTAGCTCATTCGATAGAGAATTCGATTCTGAACAAAACCCCGTTGTTCTTTTTTGCAGAATGGCTATCCCTGATTTTATAAAATTTTAAAACTGCACCCAAAAGCCTCTCTTTTGGCTCGAAAGGCACTCATGGTAAGAGACGGTCACTAGTATTTTAATGTTATAAAATCAGGGATAGCCATTCTGTAAAAAAGGAACAACGGGGTTTTGTTCAGAATCGAATTCTCTATCGAATGAGCTAGGTCTCGTAAGGTTTTGCCGATGACACCCAAAAGGCACTCCTTGTCAGAGCGTTAGGGCAAACTAGATGATATTCTTTGGGAGTCTTGATTTTCGTAAATTCAACGAAACGTCCGAGACAAGCTAGCGGAGATATTTGGAACTTCATGATTGTAAATTCGGAAAACGTGTGAGCTATATCCGCAAGCTCCAGGGGCAAGCTAGCAAAGACAATTTGAGGAGAGCCGAAAGAGCGGCAGGCTAGCCGCGATTCTTTGAGAAAATTACTTGGAAAGCAGGATAATATGGTAGCAAAGACCATTAAGGAAAACGAATAGGCGGTTTTCGGCTGCTTTAAAAGACTTTAGGCAAGGTAGCGGTGAATTCTAGGGAAGTGCAGGTTCGGATCCATCGTGAGCACGACGTGCTAGCAAAGATCCTTTAGGAATTTCAGAACTTTGATTTTTTAGCAATTTTAATCCCATTTGATCAATTCCCAGCCGGTCCCCGGGTTCGTTTCTTAGCACGGAGCAGGAGCCCAAAACAAAAAGCACCGCTCCCTTTTCGTCCCCCTCCATTGGCATGCATTATAACTCTGAAGTGGGCCGTTTCCGGCGCTTTTTCTCCCCCTCAAAACCAACGCCACCGCCACCCACAATAATCCAAAAAGCCCCCGGCCATCCGTTTTTGGGCGGCACCACCCCTTTTCCTCATTCAAAGCCCTGCGCGTGTCCGTCTATGAGGTGAAGCTTTGTTAAGAGCAGTAAGGAAATGACGCGCGGGGAGCACGGGGTTCTGCGGGATTAAAGGAGCACGAGGTGAGGAGGGGCAGCTGTGGTTTGCGAAATTGCGTGGGTTGCGGATGGAGAAGAATTTGGCGCTTTTGCATTATCGGGGGGCGGTAGTGTGGAAAAATTATCAGCGCGAAAAATCCGTAGTTTTTCGGAAAAGTTCAAAAACGCCTAGCAAAACAATGGTAAGTATTTTCATAGTGTCTTAATAAAATTTTGTAATATTCTAATTGGAAAAACTAGCTGAAACATTTAAAAAATCTTTAAAAATTCGAAATAACAAAAAATTATAAATTGTCGTATTTTCAAGTCAAAATTTATTTAGGTACAAAAAATTGGGTATTAAAAATTCCGGCCTCTTCCTGATACCTCCCCCAGATAATGCAGAAGTGCCAAAATTTTCCTAACAATTCGCTAAAAAGTTCTATTTTACAGCGTTACCAAAATACGGAATTTTGTAAAAGTAAAACCGAAAATCGTCAAAAAACTCACCCTCAAGAAGCTGGGCAGCAAAATTTTGTCGTTGGGCTCCTTGTAGAGGTCAAAGATGAGTTCCTGAAGATGGAGATAGTGCGAAATGGCCCCGCCGAATCTGGAGAAAAAGAGCGGAGTGGGGTACGGTACCTGTATATGGTTGGTGACGCGTGCCGTGCTATCGGTGGACAGGGTGCGGCTAAAGTTGGGGCCATTGCTCTGCTGCTGCGAAGCCTCGCGGGTCAGACTAGAAACGACACGACTACTACAAGGGTACGAGGTAATGGATGCGGTGGTTTAAGTTTTGTCGTATCGATTTTTTGTATTCTGACATTTTTACAAGAACTTGTCGTAATTTTCGGCTTGTCGATATATTGTTAAGTTTTCCGAGTTCTTGAAGTAATCGTTGCATGTAAGATTTTATAAGTATACTAAGCTTTGTTTTTGATTTCTGTTTTTTTGAGATTCTAGTCCAAAAACTGCTGGATAATAGCTGTCCGAATCCCTTTAAGTGGTGTACCGTAATGGGTGCCGCGGGGTTAGGTATCGAGTTGTAAGGTTTTCTGGTTCTCGCAACCTAAATTTTTGTCAGAACTAATCCGAATTACTTTGCGTAATCGATTACGTCTGTTTTTAGCAGCTCAAAGAGCCGTGCGCGTTGGGTGTTGCGGCGCGGCAGCCGCCATCAAGAATTCCGTAGTCAATTCCTCCTCATAGAATCAATTTTTGAGCTTTTTCTTACTGTTTTCGCAATTTAATTTGGCTTTTTATTGGTTTTAACAGCATTGCAGCTTCCGGAATACGATATTTGTATTACTGGATTTTTTAAAGCGTTCTCATCTGGATTCGTAAAAAGAAGGCTTTCTAAGGCTAATGTTCAAAAATCCGCGTCACTTCTTTATGATGATTTTGCCCTAATTAGAATAGATACCGGATTAAAAAGCGCAGGAGGAGGAGAGGATCAGCCAATTATTCCGCTGCGATACCCCCGCCGCCGCATCGGATTAAGCGGAATTTTCAGCTGAACGGAGCTCTCTCTCATTGTCTTCTATTTCAAACCCATTTCTCTCGACCCGCTCCCAGATACAGAATTAACAAACCATGACGCCAATTAGATGGCAGTTAACAGGTGGAAGAAATTATTAAACGTTTCATTCTTCACCGGGATACCAGGATACCGGAAGTCTCGGTTGTTGAAATCTAGACCAAAAATCGTAAATGAACTTCCTAAGGAAATTGCATAAAAATGTAATTATTTTGCTCCGGGCCTGGACCAAATAATAGGCGGTAATTATTTACGGGAGTCAGGGCCAGGGCCAGGGCGAGAGAATGCATTTAGCACGGGCGTGGAGAAGCTGGAGGAAGTGAAAACCTTGATGGAAAAAAACGGAATTGGGTCTGGTGGTGCTGGACACGATACTAGCTAGCCCGAAAACGGAGCTACGCGGAAAACGGATGGTGGAGTGGCTTGGCTTTGGAAAGAAGCAAAATGCGCATAACAACTTGAAACAATTCTTTAAAGGTGCAGGGAAGGCTCAATGTCCTGGATTAACTGGAGTATTTTAATTTTTAATATTCTATTTTTAATTTTTAAATTTTAATTTTAATTTAGATTAATTCGTAGGAGTACTAATGAAAACAACCAACAACAACAAGATAAACAGCAACTTAAATTTCTGGTGGTTTAGCGATTTTAAAGGGGCCGGCTATTACAAATTTACAGATTAGCCAACGCCAAGCCACTCTACCTTATACACTCCAACAAAAACTGCAACTCAAAAAAGTGCAAGCCAAAAAGGCAAAAATCACTTCCGCTGACCTCCTCGGGACGACCCGTTTCAGCACCTCCACATCTTTCCCCTTTCGCCCCTCGGCCACCATGCGCGCACGCGGATGCGGGGGAATTTTGGCGATTATGGGTAGCGGCGGAATTTTCAGGTAGTGAGTTCGAGGTGTAGCTCGAATTCGCGAATCAGCTTCGGCTTAGGCTTGGGCTTCGCTTGGGCTTGGGCTTGGGCTTAGGCTCAGACCTGGCTTAAGCTTAGGCTTTGGTTTAGGCTTAGTCTTGGACTTAGGCCTAGCCAATTCGGAATTCAGAATGAGGACGACTGGGATCAATGCGATAGACAGGAGACGAACAGAGAAACCTGGGGGACACCACCTAGGGGGTTAGACAGAGCAGACAGACAGACGCACAAACAGACAAACAGAATAGACCACGCCTCTTTATGCGCGGGAGGGGGGTACGAGGGAAAACAAGGCACATCTCCAGTGGTCGTCGTCCGGAATCATCATCTCCAAGAAGGGGCAGCCCCCTCCAGAATTTATTATCATCATTCCAGGACGGGAACCCATTTTTGAGGTCTCCAAAAATGGCAGTCAGCTGTCGGGGAATTTATTAGGGGCATTTTTTGGGGAATAAAAGAAAATAGATTATTAATATAAAGTTAGTCATGAAAGTTAGGAAAACGTTAGAGTAATTGCTCACATGAGCTCAATTGGTTAAAATAATTTAGTAAGGCCTGTTTGGACCCTTTGTGCAAGACAGGCAAAAAATACGCTAGGGTCGGGTCTCCTCAGTTTCCCTAGCGGACAATAAAATAGTAAGGTTATGTGGAATAGTATCTATAAGAAGGAAAACTGGTTCGCGAATGTTAAAATTTATATTATGAAACCGGGGAAGTATTTTTCATTTCTTTTCTGGCATAGTTTAGAAGGGATGCGCTCGAAATGAAGGTCTGGGGATAGGGATTAGCCAGAGAAACAGCAAAAATACTAGGGGAGTTTAAAGAATGGAAAATTTGTTTTAAAATGACATTTTAAGGTTTTAATAAAAAAAATATTAAAATATTTGCTATTCCGGTACTTGGAATTTCGGGACATGTAAAAACTCAGTTCCCGCGGTCATGCGATCGAACCGATTTCGATTCATTTAAAAATTTGAGGCTAATTTATCTTTATAACCTGAAGGAATCGATTTAAGTCAAATCAATGTAAAGCAATCAAAAACCATCAGCTTCAACAACCTGATCATCCGCATCAGCGTCCCGACCGGGTTGCTGCTGCGCCGCCGCTGCGCCTCCTGGGCCAGCAGGCTGGCGTCGCTTTTTGAGAAGCCCGACATTCTTCTCAACTAATTGGAATCAGAGAGAAAGGTATTTTTTAAGGTTGTAAAGAAGCCTATATCGAAACAGATTATCGAAGTTAAGAAAAAGATTTAAAAAGGTGAATGGATGTCCCAACGAGCAGAAAAGGCTTTTAGCGTCAATGAAACAACTTTAGAGTAATACTTTAGGTACTGGGCTACTATGTGCCAAAAACAATTTCAAAATCTTTAACAACCGCGCTTGATTTCATAACAAAGTTCAAACGTAAAAAAACCCAAAAAATCCCCATTTCAAGTTGACTATCGAAAACTCGTAAGGAATCTGTTCCGATTCCGCTCGCCAGATCTATGGCTCAGTAGCTGAATCAACTCAAGAGTTTTTTTATGAGATGTTGCCCTAGTTATATCCCCCAAAAACGGTTGGCAAGGCGTCAAAATTGGTCCTGTTTTGGCCGCGTGCCGTCACAACTTCCGCCTGGCCAGCGGATCGGTGCCGAATTTATTTGTATATCCCAGGAATGGCACCATATTTGAGGCAAGAAATGTTTAAAATTCAAGAACAGCGGAATATTAATAGTTAATAAAATCAATAAAAATGCTATTTTGATATAATGCTATTATATACGCACTAAAAGTCGCATCTAATCCGTTTGATTTTATTCACAAAAATGAAGGCACATTTTGAATTTTTCCAGAAAAACGGCAATTAAAGTAAATATAAATTGCAAATTGTAAATTGTAAATTCCGGTTCAGTAAAATACGTTAATAAATACACTACAACCCATAAATCAGTATCTTGAAAAATGATCATGAGATCGGGCGAGTCCGTTCAATGGCGCCGCACCGTGATATCAAACATAACCGCGCCCCCGAAAAAAGCGCAATATTTAGGTGTGAAGAAAGAGAGAAAGAAAGAGGGAGAGAGAGAGAGTGAGAGAGAGAGAGAGACAGAGAGACGAAACGTAAGAAAATTTGTCCCTTCTTGGCGGCAAAAGAAAGAAAGAAGGGATTAGGGATAGGCTTGTGTGTGCCTCGGGAAATAGCCGGAGAGCCTTTTCCGGAAAGGCAAAGAGGTGGATGGGTGGATGCACATTTCATTGACTGATGGTGGCAGCCGTGGCTGCCCCCATCATATGCTTTGCTTTTGGGGTGTTGCTGGGTGGCAACAATTGAGAGATATGGATTCTAAACTGTCCTCATCTTAAAAAGACCTAACCAAAAAAATTTCCACATCGTGGTATCGGATTTCATCCCCGAATCACAAATAACTAACAATCCCATGACAGCTGTTAACATAGGAAAGCGGAGGGAACGAGAGAAAGAAAGTAAGAGAGTCGGTGAGTGAGAGAGGGAGAGCGAGAAAGCTATAGCGAAAAAGCTATAGAGAGAGCGAGAGAGCGATAGATAGAGAGAGCGAGAAAGAGCGAGAATACCAGACGAAAAGAGACCGATTAAATGCCAGGGCAATGGTTAGCAAGCGACCGCAAAAAATTCGGAGATTCGGTTAGGGTCGGTTTCAGCATTACTAAAAAGCTTGTATCGTGCAATGAATTAGCTATGATCTAAAAGAAAAACAGACACAAAAAAAATTCTTTTTCAGTGCTGACAGCTTTCGCCAAGTTATTTGGTATTCAGTAGACAACTCGTGATCCAGAAGGCTTTAATGATGTGCATTTATGAATTTGTGTTGCTCCTGTTGCTTTTAGGTTCTGGTTTTTCTGTTTCGCTTTTCAAGCAAGTTGTGTCTCGAATTCCTGTTTTTGTGTGTAAGTAAATTGTTATAAAAGGTATAGCTAGTCCACCTGATCAAATCGGAGAAACTGCGCCTTCGGCTGCGGTTACAGTGCTTCGGCTTGGTAGGGTCGTCTCTAGAAAATGAAATATTCTCTGGCCTCTCTTTCTCTATCTCTCCTCTTTCTCTCCCTCTCTCTCTCCTCTCTCTCTCTCTCTCTGTCTCTCTCTCCCTCTCTATCTCCCTTTCTCACTCTCTGTCTCTCTTTCCCTTTCTATTTCGATTCCTCACTATACCTCAAAAAAAACCCACTCCTTCCGGAATCCAGCCACCTTCCGGCCCGGTATCGGAAACGGCGTTGCGACAATGACGCGAAGCCGCGTCAGCTCCTCATGCCGTTTCCATTGGTCATCTGGAGAAGCCTTTTGTCTTTCCCAGTTTGCAGAACCCGCCCTAGCAAACCACATGGCAAAGATTTTGGCGAAGGACAGTGGGGGATTGTTGGGGGGTGGTTGCGTGTTGGTGTGGTTTCGGAGTTTCAGCTCGAAACCGAAAAATATGGGCATTCTCCTGTGCGGCAAAAATATCAAACGCGTGAGTTAAAAAGGGGCATACATTGTTCGGAAGCTAAGCGAAGCAATTTTCGAATTTGCTGGAACTTAGGTGGCATTTCTCAGCGTTTCTTTCGCTTATTTCGACGAGTCCTAACGCTGAAAAATCAAGCTTTAGCTGCGTCTAATGGAGCTTTAAACAAAAGGTGAGTTTTGAAAGTTTGAAAATCTCGGAAATTTGAAAACCTCTATCGGAATCTCTAGGCAAATACCATAACCTCAAAAAGGCTGAAATTTAGATAGTGAAAAGTTCAAATCTCAAGCAAGCATTCATTCAAAAAATCGTTTTTAGAAAGATTTTAAAGGGCTAGTGACAGACAAAAAGGGACGTGCTGGGGTGGGGTACTATCGCTCTGCAGGTGCTGTTCTTTAAGTTTTTGAAGCAAGGAACTTTCTCTCGCTCGTTCTCTCTCTATCTCTCTCTCTCTCTCTCTCTCTCTCTCCCCATGTCTTCATTTGCTCTCTGTCGATTCTGTTGTCTCTTTGCCTCGAAACACTCTACCTTCCGCTTCATCGGCTGTCACTCCTTTAACCAAACCTGTAAAAAGCGGCCTGTGTACTTTGTAGCCCAACGGAACTTACCGATCCGCACGTGCTTGTCGCCGTCAGCGCCGGATTTTGTCATCGCGGCGGCTGGAAAGGAAATGATAGATTTTAGAAGCGAGAGAGAGAGAGAGAGAGGGGGAGAGAGAGGGAGAGGAGGGAGTGGAGGAGTATAGGGATAAATTAATCAAATTACACCTAACACTACTGAAAATTACCATTATAAGCCAACCCGAACATATTTTAGTCAAATCCTAAATTTTTCTTCTAATTCAGAAAATATCTCCGCCAATTTCGATCAATATTCCGCGACTAGCCGTGCCCTCGAAAAGCCCTTTTCCCGCCGCGAGGTTGTCCGGACGAATTAGCCGGATTGGATGTCTTTTTTGATGAACTCTGCACGCGGCTTGAGGAAATTTAATCCGGAACCGGAAGTGGAAAATGGTGGTGAAGCAAACGAAAAGCGGTCCCAAAAGCTCGAATTTATAAGTTTTTTGGGAAAGTTATTATTTAGCCCTAACATAAAAAATAGCTTTTGCGTGCCGCTATGCTGTTGGAGGGAGCGGAATCGATAAAATTGCTGAATTAGCAACTGTTAAGGAAAACTTGAACCCAAAAACGGGTCTTTTTATCAAAATAAGCGCATTTTGATGGGATTAAAAGGTGGCCGGAAGGGAAGTCTATAAATAAGCAGCAGCAACAGACAGCGACCAAGACAAACAGAAGACACAGAAATAACCATCTGGCGGAAAAAACTTCTTTGAGAGAGATCGAGCGAGAGATGGAGAGCGAGAGAGAGCGAATGAGATGGAGAGAGAGTGAGAGGGTGAGAGATAATTAATAATAACAAAAAATGTAATAATAATTACGCTGGTTCATGCACTTTTTAGCGATAGAAATCTGGCAGTAACACATGCGGCGTTTCGTAATGTTTTGGTATGTAAATGTTTATCCGTGTTTTAACGTCGCTGAAATACTAAATCAGATTCTGAAGCCGTCAATGATTAGCTTAGCCTCGGTTTCAACGTCTATTAATGCGCAAAAATTATCGGAATTTGCACAGCGTTTCTATAAAAAAGGGTAAATCAATCATAATAAAAACTTCAAACAACATCAGTCAAAGACCCAAAATCTAAAATCCTGAAAATGCAACCTTTGAAAGCGATTTTCGAAAGTCAACGTCAACGCCCTGACATTACACCCCGCAGCTGCGAAATGAAAATAAAACATAGCGGCGCGATGGGGGCACGCGTCTGAAAGGGAAAAGGGCGGCGCGGGACCTTTTTGGCGGGTCAGTAGAGGGCCCCGGGTAGAGGTTGAGAAGAAGAGGAAAATTCGGACGCGAGTGTCGCTGAGTCACAGCTTTTGATGGGGGACAAACTGTGGCAAGGGAAGGGAGGGCCAGATTTGGGCCGCCCCGAGGAATGGACCGGAAGCTGTTTGTGGGGAGGGATAAGCCGGCACGAGGAAGCCAAGAAAGACAACTTAAAAATAGTAGGAATAGAGAGAGAGAGAGAGAGAGAGTAGAGAGAGAGAGAGACAGACAGATAGCGAGATTTTTTTGTCATTGCAAATGAAAATAGGAGTGAAACGTTCGGAGTTCCGACGCTGAGCGCAACTCTGCACCCATTGCGGCTAACTGTCCTATATTTGACGTAGGGATTGAGGAAACAAGAGACGTGGGAAAGCGAAGAATCAGCAAACGGAGCTGATAGCGGTTGCGGTTGGCTTCCGCATCCAGAGAAAGGTAACCTTAACCTATAAGCTACATAACTTTCAGGGGTGCGAGCTTCGGGAATAAGAGGCCAAACCGGAGCTATAGAGAAAGAGCGAGCGAGAGGGAAAGCGTAAAAACGATGTTTCGGAACGCAAATGATGCTCTCGGAGCCTTGATTTTTACATATTTTCCCAGCCGGCCCAGCCCGCCAATGTTATGACTAGCGTTTTTCGGCGGCGGCTAGACCGCACAAAAAATATGTTGAAATTGAGCCAGATGTCCAGGACAGATTTGCGAGGGCCGTTAAGTCAGTGGGTTTGTGTGCATTACTCATGTAATTAAGTCTATTTTAAATCAGAAATTAGAAACCAGCAAGCAAAAATCGGGAAAAGACAGCAAAATCTCTAAAATGGGTTAGGAAAGGTGAAATCCGCCATGAAAACTGATATAAAAACAAGCGCCATCTACGATTTTTCCAAACGGCTTTACAAACCCCGGAAAAGAAAATAAACCTGGAAATACATTACGCCATGTAAAAACCAAAATGGGAGGTGTCCTGTCAGATCTCGAGCCAAATGCACCTAAGGAAATCCAATTACTGCCTCGGCAACTTGCCGGATATGTCACCCGGTGGGTGGGAAAAGGGTTGTTAGTTTGTTGGATGGGAAATGGATGGGAGAACCGGAGCGGTTTTAGAAGGAACCCGGACAGCTGGTCGACGAGGAACGAGGGAATAGGGCCACGGGTTCGATTCCACGCGCAAAAAAGGCCCCGGAAATAGAGTGGGGAGCTAGAGGAGGGTGAGCGGGTGTGAGGGAGGCCATATGGAGAAGCTGGGAATGGAGGGCCCTCCGCCTCTTTCCCATCCCACGGAAAAGAGCACAGCAATATAGAGCCAGGCCCCTTCACCGTTTCCCTCCCTCGATTTTTTTTTGCTTTTGGGCACCTGCGTCATCCACGTGGGGGCAGAAAATATAAGCTGGTAGAGTGAGTGAAAAGGAGAGAGGGCTAGAGAGAGAACAAGTGAGATAGAGAGCGGGAGAGATCTAGCTCAGGGTGTTAAAAATCTTCAAAATCAAAAGATGTTTTCTGAAATGAAGCAAGGAAGGAGAATGAGAGGGGCATAGTAGGCGAGCGATAGATAGAGAGAGCCATCAGGCGAGAGAGAGATAGAGAGAGCAGAGAGAGAGAGAGAGAGAGAGAGAGAGAGAGAGCGAGTCAGCGAGTGAACATGACAGGGAGACCTCTAGAATTCGAGAGAAACAGCGAAATCGGGTGATAGACAGCGCGAGAGAAAGAGAGAGAGAGAGAGAGAGAGAGGGAGAAAAGAGAGAAAGAGAGAGCGAGCAAGAGGGGGGTTAGACTCCAAGGTTGAGCACGAAAGTACAAGTAAAAAATTCTCTACCGCCCAAATTTGGGGTTTTTTTCGCACTTTGTAATTCGATCTAAGCGACGGAAACAGGCTCGCTGCCTGGCATGCCTAAGGAATCTCTGCCAGTTTGTCTTGACATTGCGACTCCTGAGACTTGGACTTATCCTACGAAACGTAATAGCAACTCAAGCACCGGTTGGGTGGGATCTCTGTTAGTCGACTTGGTTTGCCGGAATGGTCAATGCTACATTGAGGCCGAATTCCTCAACGATCTCTGCTAGCCTTTTTTAGAGCTGATTCGTCATCCAGGCGGGAAAATGCGGGTGCAGCTGTCCCGCGATCCGAAGTAACGCAATCCGAGTGAAGAAAGAGAGAAAGAGGCATGGAGTTAGAGAGCGCAAGAGAGAAAGAGAGAGAGAGAGAGAGAGAGAGAGGAGGTAGAGAGAGCAAGAGAGAACGAGAGATGGAGAGGAAAGAGAGAGAGAGAGAGAAAGAGAGAGTGAGTGAGAGGAAGAGAGAAGTACGGTGCGAACACCCACACTACACGAGATCTTCCACATTTTTCGGTTGGCTGACCGCGAACACGAAGTACCCTCATTAACAGCCTTAATACAAAGGATGATTACACCAAAATACAGGAAGATACAATGCACTTCACCTTACACCTTCATACCATAAGCATTCGAGCAGAAAAACGTTCGGGCTATAAAGAAACGCAAGGAAAGCCCATTGGACGGGATAGCATTACTCAGCTGAACGTTGCCTCCGGAATATTTTAATATGAATGGAGGATGTGTTTCTAAGCTGCTTTTTGCTATACAAAACGAAAAACTTTATAAATTCTGAACTAAAAAAATACATAAATATCGATGTTTCTCCCAAAAAAATTTCTCGACTAATAGAAACGAGATCTCCTACCAACCGAACAGTCATTACTCAGTTCTTCCGTGCCAATTTTTGAGGCTTTAAAAGGCCGTCCGCCAGTCACTCGAACAGCCCCCAATATGGCTTGGCACAGTTTTTTCGACCCTGTTTTTTTTGACGGCATCGGAAAGAGGATAGCCGAATTAGTAGGGCTGCATAGTTTTGAAAGTTTTAAAAGTCAATTTTTAGTGTTTAAATGGGCCTCAAAGTAGCCGACCCCGAAAAACTATCTCGAAAGCTACTGCACCGAATTTGCTGAAACCTTGTGACAATACCTAATTTGGCATGGGGATCATTTCTCTAATACATCGCAAAGCGCGAAAATGACGGGAACATGGTTAAATCGAATAGTAAAAACAGTTTTTAAGACTTTCGAATTTTTAGTATTCCAAGCGCAACCTGAAACTAGCATAGAAAGATGCGCGAGACTTTTCTGCATCGATTGTTGTATCATTTAGCTTGCGCGAGGAATACTAACATCGAGAAAAATCGCGATTTGTAGGCGAAAAACGCGGAAAAAATGTCCCATAAAAATACAAAGTTGTTAATTTTGTTAATCTGAGGTATAAAAACGCATCTAGAAGCCGAGCTGAAGCGATTGCAAAAAAGAGCAAAAAGAAATTCCCTTTCTTTCGATGTCGCGGAATCGAACCCGGACCCTCCGCCTGGGAGCCCTGTGGCGCAATGAGTAGAGCGTCGGCGTGCCAATCCAGAGCCGCCGCTAGTTCAATCCCGGCCCGGCCCCCTCTTAGAAGCCGAATTTGGTTTTGCTCTTTTTTGCAATCGCTTCAGCTCGGCTTCTGGATGCGTTTTGATACCTCAGATTAACAAATTAACAACTTTGTATTTTTATGGGACATTTTTTCCGCGTTTTCTCGCCTACAAATCGCGATTTTCTCAATGTTAGTATTCCTCGCGCAGCCAAATGATACACCAATCGATGCGGAAAGTCTCGCGCATCTTCTATGCGAGTTTGTACTGCGCTTGAAATACTAAAATTCGAAAGTCTTAAAAAACTGTTTTTACTATTCGATTTAATCATGTTCCCCGTCATTTTCGCGCTTTGCGATGTATTAGAGAACTCATCCCCATCCAATTAGGTATTGTCTCATCTCAGCAAATTCGGTGCAGTAGCTTTCGAGATAGTTTTTCGGGGTCGGCTACTTTGAGCTCATTTAAACACTAAAAACTAACTTTAAAACTTTCAAACTATGCAGCCCTACTAATTCGGCTATCTCTTCCGATGCCGTCAAAAAAACAGGGTCGAAAAAAAACTGTGCCAAGCCTATTTCGGTCCACCCGCAAACGGCCTTTTAACCTCTCTGAATTTTTGCTTTCTTGAATTCGTGAGAGAGGCCGGAAGCTGAACTTGCTCCACTGTTCCGAAAATTCTTTCGGTGTCCTGTAGACGGCACACGTAAAGACGGGCTCCTACGAGAAAAGCATGAGTCGATAGAGAAACTCCCGGGCATTACGGTAATGGGCCTGCGAAATTCACGTGGGTAGCAGCGTCTACTACTTAAGGAACATTGAATTATGGCTGGGTACAAAGTTTTTGGGTGCAAGGCACGATTTCGACAGGCGTCTCGTTTAGTATTTTGTGCGTTTTATGAATTTTTAAAGTGAATACGAGACCGTATATTTGTAATATTTATTTTTCAAGTTTTTCGCACTTTAGAAAAAAGTCGCGGTAGGCATATTCCATACCCCAGAATATTATGTAAGCCTTTTTCAAAAATTCAGCAAATTGTCATTATTGTCATTATCGGCAGTACCGTAATCGGTAGGGTTGTTTTATTTATTGCGCGACACCGCATCACAAAATGCAACTATCTGCGCTTAGCTTTCTGGTTTTTTAAGTTGCTTAAATTTTTAGGCCTATTTCTTCTAATAGACTTTCTGAAAATTCTGAAATCCTCAAAAATATTGAATTTTCGGGGTTTTTCGATTTACTGTAGACCCAAGTCCGGTATTCTTGGTTTTAATAGTTATGCCGAATTTTTATTTTGCGTTTCCAAGTTGAAGTCGTATAATATACCACCAAAAAAATTGAGAACATGCTCAAAACCACGATCCATCAAATCGTCACCACGTTCACCACCGTACTAGGGCTTACCTCAAACTCATTCCTGCTATATCTCATCCAGACCGATGCGTCAACGGTAGCCAAGGGATACCGTAGGATGATGACGATCGTTACTGTATATAATCTTTATTTTTCGATTGTACATATGGTGGTAGAGCCGGTAAGTTTTAAGCGTCTCTGCTAGCTAGCCAGAATTCCTGCTGCGCGTCTAGGTTTTATATGAAAAATCCGGCAATCAAAATCCCGACAACCATAATGCTGACAATCCAAAATCCGGACATGAGAGCTGGCTGTTTGGTTGTTTTGACTTGTCGGTATTTTAGCAATCAGGATTGGCTTGCCGGGATTTTTTGCTGTCCCGAATTTGCCGGTCGGGTCTTGGGTTAAAATTAGCATCGTACTCTCTTCAGGCCTACCTCCTCGACCGTCATGGATTTATCGTAGTGTCTCGGAATTTCGCTAATCACAGCTCCTGGCTGATGAATTTTATTGCGTTATCTTTTTTTGCCAACTCGTTTTCGCAATCGTTGAGTCTGATCGGGGTGCATTGTATGTATCGGTATACGGTGATCACTGGGTGAGTTTTAGGATTAAACTTTGAAGCGTCAAAATTGCCGCTATAAGTGTGCGATGAGTTCCGTGCTTTCATAAACTTACTTTCGACCATTTTTCAGACGCCACACCTATCTTTTCATCACAACGCGAGGCATTATTTTGGTTGTATGCGTCCATGTGATCTGTTCCATGCTTTACTGTGCTTTTGCCTATTTGGAATGTGTGTAAGTAATTTGTCCAGTGCAAAAGTGCAAATTACATCAAACGTGACGCGATTAATTCATTTCCATTTAGCCAACCAAGTTCCGGGACGTCTTCAGCGCGCCATACCTCAAAACGTACCTCAATGTGACGCTCGACGAGACGGTGTTCTATTTCGGGCCCAGCTTTTCGGTAGCGTATGCTTAGCCTGAGGCTCAGGCTTAGGATTGAAACTTAGACTTAGGCTCATGCTTAGGCTTAGGCTGTGGATTAGACTCAGCCTTAAGCTGAGGCTTAGTTCCGTATTGTGTATTTCATAGCAAACCGACAGCGCCGGCCACGAATTTATCTACTGGCCTCACATGAACCTTGCATCAATGTGCATCTTGTGGTTTGGAGGGTTCTACGTTGTTCTAAGTTATACTGGGGTAAAAATGTAGGTTTTTAAAGATATTGAATGCTATTCAAAATTCATTAAATTTTCAGTTCTCCAAAACATGATATTTTTAGGTACTACCACGTGAAATCAGCCGTGATCACCGGAAAGCAAAGAAATCTTCAAATGCAGTTGCTCTCTGTGTTGTTGGCTCAGGTACGCTTGCGGCTAGCGCAGACTCGGGCTTGAGCTTGCCGGCTAGGCTTATCTTAGGCTCGGGCTTAGGTTTGGCTTAGCTTTAGGCCTAGGCGTAAACTTGGTTTGAGCTAAGCTTAGGCTGCAGCTTGGCCTTAGATCTGGCTTAAAGATTTTGACGGGGGCTTAGGCTTATGTCAGAAATATTTCTAATTTTTCAGGCCGTCTCCCCCGTCGTCTTCGAGATTTTACCGGCGTTTTGCTTACTGTACGGTGGATTTCACGTAAGTTTCCGCGAATATGCACGCGTTTTAATGACTTTCCAGTCTTTGTGACCCTCAGTTTTAGTTAGAAGTAACTTCTATCCTTTCCAGACGTCATCAAGGACCCCAAAATGGGTCTCTTCTTCACCATGTTCATCGCTGGCTACTCGCCGGCCGACGCAATTTCGGTGTTGATTCTGTTTCGGGTAGCTAACACCTAAAAAATCATAAAATTTTAACAGGCCTACCGTATCCGGATCAGCGGCTTCTTTGGGAAATGGCTGCCCTGTTGTCGACGAGCCGAGAAAGAACTTCGTATTGCAACATTTACGGCCTCTTCATTTTAAGGAGGCTCGGGAATTCGATGAATAAAGGCTTCTGGAATATTAATAAAGCATCAAAGACAGTTGTAATTAGAGAATAGAATAGATTACTATTTCTCAACCTACAAGCGTTACAATTTTTTATTAAACGCTAGAACAAATCTCGATTTTCCACCAAGGGCCGAATTTTGACCAAAATCTGAACTTCTCTAAGCAATCTGTAAAATTTTGTTTTTGTTTTCTGACTGAAAAATAGCAATAGTTCACGAAAAAACATCAACAATATACTTCTTATCAAACTATTCGAGATTTCTCAACATATACAAAAAACTGTGGCTCCTCATTCTCCTAAAAGCTTCCCACCCCCGATAATGCAAAAGAACCCAATATTGAAGAAGCTTGGCGCTGAAGAAGCCCACAAAGCAAAAAATGTTAAGCCATTCTCCGTGACCGGAAGAAACCTGTCTAAGGTACTGTACGAGGTGTTACCCATTTCCCTTAAAGCCCGCGTGACACGACAGTCTGGCGTAAAAGTACACAATTTTTGCACTAATTAAACATTATCGATGTTCGTGAAGTACCAAATGGTCATCAGCACGTCGCGTGTTTTTACGCTCGACTGATTATGCCATAAAATTGAATCTAACTACTTGAGAAGGTTGTATATATGGAAAGATACAAGTACTGCATCCCATTTTGTCCTTAAAAAAATTTCTTTGACGTATCTGATAAGGCCTCGCTTTTAGGCGCTTTTCGGTGTTTTGCGATGTGACATGGCTCACTCAAAAGAGCTTGATATTCTGAACAAACCCCATTTCCCGCAATTTGCTAGATGGCTACGGTATTAGAGAAAATTTGCTTCGAAAGAGCTGATTTTGCCTCGTTTTTACCTCTGTTTAACAAAATGTAAGCTTTGAGACGCTTTTCCCCGAAGTGGTATTCATTCAGCAGTTTTTGAAAGGTGGGCTTTGTCCAGAATCTCAAGCTACATGGAATCGGCCCTCTGGGTTGCCTAAAAGCTTCAAATTTACCTAAAAACTTCGATAAGATCTACATTCTTGCAAATCCCTTTTTGTATCTGATTTTGACATTGGAACAATTATTGAACTTCCCGCGCCGTATTTTCACCAAAGAATTTGATGCGGAAGCGATGAGTGGGCTTGCAAATTGGTCGAGCAAAATTTATGATAGGCCTGGGAAAAATTCTGGTTTTTGGATTCGCCCGGAAACCCGGGTACATAAAGGACGGCTGAATCTTTGAGAGCCGCTACCGTAATGTAATTTCTAGAAATTCAGAAGGACGATTTTTCGCCTGTTCTTTTGCATTTACAGTTGTCTGCAAAATTTAAAAGTTATAGCTTTTCCGCCGAACGTTCTTTTAAAGGGACGGGCAAGACTTGCATGCCGGTCCCTTTAAAATCTGCCTGAAAATTTCAATGTTATTAATTTAACATTAAAAAACTTTATTCCATTTTTCAGCCTAGCCTTCGGCTGCAAAAATGCTCGAATCCACCATCCACCAAACCTTTACCACGTTTACCACCGTTCTCGGACTGTGCGCTAATTCATTTCTGTTATTTCTCATCCAAACCGACACTTCGTCCGTAGCCAAGGGATATCGCAGGATGCTGTCCGTGATTACTGTATACAATCTCTATTTCTCGCTGGTGCATATTGTGGTCGAGCCGGTAAGTGAATTTCCAAAATCCTACAGAGCCACTGCTGGCCTGCCCCTGACATTTTCCAACCTTGCCCCGGTTACCGTAGCCTGCGAAAAATCAGGGGATGTGCCCGATCCGTTTTTTATTCTGAAGCTTCTCTTGCTTTTTGGACGCGCACGCACCGCGCCTCAACGCGTCGCGTATCGCCTGTTCCGTCAAAGACATAGGGAATCCACCGCAAAAATACGCTTATCTGCATTACACGTCCCTTTAAGGTATACCTCGTCGATCGCCACGGCTTCATTGCTATATCGCGAAATTTTGCCAACAACGGCTCGCGGACGATGAACATGTTGGCCATCTCCTTTTTCGCCAATTCCTTTGCCCAATCTTTGAGCCTTTTGGGAGTTCATTGCCTCTATCGGTATACTGTAATTACCGGGTATGGTAGTTTTAGCCAAGCCAAAGCTGGATTTAGGCGTCTAACGGAACTATTTTCGACGACCAGAGGAGTGATATTCGTGGCGTTTGCCCACTTTGCTCTCTCAATTTTATACGTGTTTTTCTGTTTATTTGGGATGAGGGTAAGTTTTATGGTTTTTTTATCGACACATTTTCCAAACAAAATTTTTAAAAAACTATTAACTTTGATAGCAATTTTTTTGCTATTCGAAATTAAGTTTATGATTTTTATAAATTCGTAGTTATAAATTATAAAAATGCGCTAAATTTGAGAATAAAGCTTTGCCTTTCAGCCCACCAAATTCCGCGATGAGTTCAGCGCCGACGACCTGAGGCTGTACTTGCACGTGACGCTCGACGAGTCGGTCTACTACTTTGGGCCCAATTTCTCGGTATTTCGATAGTTTTGCTTCTTAACTTGCTTTGGTATAGGAAGTGGACAGCGAGGGTCATGAATATGTCAACTGGCCCGACCTGACCAGCTCGACGATGTGCCTGGTGTTGTGCGGATCGTTTTACTCCATGCTTTGTTATACCGGGATTAAATTGTAAGTGGCATTGACTATGTAATTTTACGTTATTAGTTCTATATTTGACGCAAATTTTCTATTAAAAGTTTTAAGGTATTTACATGTTAAATCGGCGGTAATCACCGTCAAACAACGAAGAATTCAGCTTCAACTACTCTACGTACTGCTCGCACAGGTTGGTTTTGAATGGACTTCACTATCTTGTTGGAAATTCGGAAGTTGATACGCAATGAGATACGCAACATGTTACGCGATGTGACCAGCCGCGCGGCCCCGAAAAAGTGATACGCAAGGTCATATGCAACGCGATTCGCAACGCATTACTGACCGCAAAGACAACGCGAGAGGTAGCGCAATTGCGATAAGCAACTCAGAAAAGCAACTCCGCAACGCGTTACGACGAGCGATATGTGGCTCGCTACGGAACCCGATACGCAACGCATATGCAACTGGCGCAGCGCGATACGAAGTGCGGTACTCAACACCGTAAGTAACGCGATTCACGGGTCCCACTTCCCTCTCGGACTTAATTTTTGATCAACAGCTTCAAGCCCTGAGTCATTTCCTGATTCCAGCACGTATCTGGTACCAAAAACGTGGTAGAATCCCATATCCATTACGCTCCTTGCAAATTTCCAAACGTAATATGTAGTCCCTGGGAATTTCAGTTGAAAAGTCAATTCTTTTCAGGCGATTTCCCCCGTTTTCTTCGAGTTTTTCCCAGCATTTTGCGTGATGTACGGCGGCTTTTTGGGTGAGTCACTTCGTGGAAAGCGGAAGGTTTTAAAATAGTATTAAAAACTCGGATTTAATCGTAATTTTTACAGGTATTCTAAAGGAGACGAAGACTGGGATCTACTTCTCGATGTTTATCGCTGGTTACTCGCCGGCGGATGCGATTTTGGTGTTGATATTGTTTAAGGTCAGTCATCTCCTCTCTTCTCCTCCCTCTCTCTCTCTCTCTCTCTCTCTCTCTATCTCTCTCTCTCTCTCTCTCTATCTCTCTCGCTCACTATATTTGCTTTATTTTCAGGCCTACCGCGTCCGCGTAGCTGCCATCGTTCGCAAAATCTTCCCATGCTTTCGAATATTCGAGAGCGACTATAAGGTCGCGACCACGACCAGCTCGTCATTCAAAGCTTCGGCAGACTCTCAGAATATACCTGCTTGATTTAGATAAAAGCTAACCAATTGAAAACCACAATAAAATTTTTTTGTCGTCTCTGTGTGTCTGAAGCCGAATTTATCTGGAAGGGAAAGGAGCAAGAGCTTCGGTCTCACCGGTTCTAGGTCAATTCCACCTCCTGAGCCGAAAATGTTTAAAATCAAAGCTAAAAATTACATTTAGGCAATGAAAAGAGATTTCGTAAAAGTTTGTAAAGTAAAGCGTTTTAAAGCTTAAAAAAATAGTTTAAGAGATCAATACCGGAAAAAATGAAAAATTTAATGAAAATCGAGTGTTGCTGTGCGCCAAATAAGCAAGGGAGTAAATGTTTATTATTATGTGCTCTCCGCCGGCTTGGTAATGAAAAATGTGACATTGCGATGATTGATATAATGGCGGCCGTTTGCAAATTCGTAGGTCCACGTGAAACGGCTTGAAGAACCGCTTTTCAGCTCTTCCCGTAATTCGTAAACCATCGGCCTGGTCTCGGTCCCGGCGCGCAGCTTGTTCAGGATTATCTGGAAGGCAGTTCTGGATGCAAACCAATTTTTTTGTTTAGCATACAATTTTCTAATATAAATAGAAGTAGTGTATTTACAACATTTTTTGTCATTTCGGTACACACTAACAAAATGTAGGTTTTTTGACCAAAATTTCGAATTTAATGAGTTTGGATGCTTTGCAGGTAGTTCTAAGCTTGGTTTCCAATTCAAATATCCTCAAATTTTTTGTGAAACATTATTAAAACATTTGCTATTACGTCCCTACTCATTTCTGAATCCATAGAAAAATACGTCCCCCCCCCCGACAATGTGAAAGCACCCTTTTTGTTAAAATGGGCCTTTTACACAAGGATTTAATCCGTTTCACATACCTTAACCGCCTCGGAGGTCAGCTTGCTCTGGTTCACGTGATTCACGAAGACTCTAAATCACCAATTTTTAGTTCTCATATATGAAACGCACTCTTTCAAGCCGGTCGCTTCCGTGAGGTCGATTAAAGTATTGTATGCCCCGTCTTCTACAAGACCACCCTCGACTGGGCTGCCCCATTCGCCAGCCCAATACACCGTAACCTTCTCACACGTAGGAGGTACGGGCACCCAGCTATCCACACGGCCAATCGACTGACTCACGTGGATGATCTGTGGGCGGGAGTCTCTGAACGTACAATTTGAGCGATTGCGAAGAACTTCAGACTCAGAATCTCTAGAGTTTCTATGCGCTAGATTCAAGCGTTTCAGGGTTTCCAGAATCCAGAGAACGTGAGGAGTATCCCATCGGAATGATCGGTTCGAATCTATTCACCTCTCCTCACGCGAAGCCCCAAGTGTTGTATATTGCTTACTTGTTGGTCTACAGCTGTATAAAATATACCAAAATGTTTGTATTGGTCTGCTGAGTATTTTCATAAACGCAGAAAACTTTTTTGTAAAACATATGCCAGAACTGCAAATCTGGGGCGCTAAAGTCAAAATCTCGGTTTCCTGATAAAATCCTGAGCACGTAGTAATGGCAATTTCGGGTTTCGAACCGTTTTAAACGAATTTGATTGCGAGATTTTTGAACCTGGCATCCTCTCATCAATTTCTGCCCTCTTGGCAATTGCTGGACCTTAACTTACTTAATCAAATCCCTCGCCGGCCCGTCGATTTTCCCCTCGCAGATCTGAATGATCCGGGCCCGGAAACGGCCAGAAGTGGCTACGCGCCCCAGCTCGCCAACATCGAGCGAACAAGAGCCAATACTCTAAAAGATGTGTTTATTCATGTTAGAGAAGTCGGAATCCTATCATGCTAACAAAACGTTTTTTTTTGAAAATTGCTGAAAATTCAGTAACTTTACCATGACCTTGAAACTTCTTTTAAAGCATAAGATAGACAAAAAAAAAGCTTGTATAACCCTATATTTCAACGAGAAGTCAGTATGCCACTTACCGACATCATCAGCATCTCGACAACAAGCTGGCGATTGACGCCGAACACTTTCACAAATTGATCCCACGTCCGGCCGCGACGTTCGAATTTAAGGACGGTAGGGAACTGAAAAAAATTGAGGTTTATTTTATTCTTGATCAAGTGTTTAATCAATTAAAGTTAAAATTTAACTTCAAATTTAAGCTTGTTTGAAATTTTTCGACACCGAGCCATTGCAATCCTGAAAAGTCAAGCTTTTACTTGGTATAACATCGAATATACCCTCAAAAAAAAACGTTTGTTGTCAATACACTATCATATTAAAAATTTTTTTTATCTATTTGGTGAAGAATTGAAACATTAAATTAAATTTTTTCGATCGATCCAAAACGCGCCGCAATCCTAAATTCTAGTGATTTTCCAACCCGTAAGCACTAATCCCAAACAGTCCCAATAAATATATTTGTAAATAAATAAATTGTAATAACACACCTAAACTACACCAAATTTATGCTAAAAAAATTACAATTACCTGGTCGCCTGCTCGATACAACGTCATCGCGAAGAATTCGCACGTCTTCCGCGAATACAGAAAATAGTCGTTGAACGAGCTGTGCACGGTGCGCAGCCTCAGCACGTCATTGATCGGCAACTTGTCGAGAATGTGGTGCATGACTTCCCGGGGAACGTCCATAACTTTTTCTAGAAATTTATGGATACAAAAATCTAAAAAACAACAAAGATAAGATCAGGGCCGTAACAAACCCAAATTTCGGGGGGGGGGCGACCCCAAAAATTTTTCACTAGTATGACTAAAAATACAGCGCCGCAGGCAAAATTTTTGAAAACATAGGGTTTATAACACTAAAACTAGTGTTAAAAATAGCTAAAAACAGTGCCGCAGGCAAAAATTTTTTTGGAAAAATTAAATCATAAGGGTCCCCCCTTATGTACTTTTCGGCCTTCGGCCGATTTCGGGGGCGGCTCGCCCCCCTCGCCCCCCCCCCTCTTACGGGCCTGGATAAGATGAAAGACTCGCTCAGAAATCGAACCCCTCTTTCCCGCATTGGGGATTCATTTCATGCCGTAATCCAAGAGGGTGGGGCGGGGGAGAGCGCGGGAGTTTGATTGCCGAGCGTAAAATGGCTGCAAAGTTTGCTAAAATTTGATAGGAGCCCGAAAAAACAATAAAAATATTAAAAATCTACTAAAATATGTAAAAGGCACTGGTAAAATAGAAGTGAACTACGTGCCTCAAAAAGGTATCTGAGAAAAGTTATCAAAACATCTGCATTCCATGCACCCACTAATGACAAGGAGAGCTGATAAGAATGACCACACCGGGACGATCAGGCATTAATGGCAACGATTCCTCTATTTCTGAACAACTTATATTCTATTTCGCTATACTCTATTTCGCCGTCCTGCGTTAATGCTTCGGATGCATAGATTATGGCCAGGATTTCCACCGAGCCCCTGGGCAGATGTTTTTTAGCCATCTGCACGTAGCCGGGAAGTGCCCTCGAACTGTCAATGATAGGCTATCAGGGCATTAATGGAAGACTTTTCTCACCAATTTGAGAACTAAAACTACAACGGTTGTATTTCTAAAAAGTCACTCAATAAAGTTTTACGCTTCTAAATGCATATTTTATAGTAAAAAGCGCGTGAATATCCGAAAACCACAAAAAGAAACTGGCAATTGGGCCAAAAGGCTTCCTGCTTCGATCAGTTCTCTAAAGTAAAGCAAAACTCCATTATGCAAATAAAACAGCAAGATTTCAAAAACCGAAAACAAAGGGTTGCGTATTACACTATTTCCGGTGCAACACCCCCCTCCCAGCTTTTGTTTGGTCATAGATAGTTTCCAGATACGCAGATTGTAATAAAACCTATTAGCGATAATTTTATTTTTATAATTATTATGGTTTTTGTTTTCGTAGCTGTCTCGCAACGCCTTCTATTCCCGTCATTTTTATGATATAGTAGGCCCACTGGCCCGGGACAAGTTAAATGCGACCCATTTTCGCATCAATGCAAAAAGAATTGCACTATTCTATTTATTATGATTTGAAAACAATTGCTTTCAAAGTTACCCAAAAAAGGCGGGGAAACTAAAGTACAATATCTACGCACGCCGACCTACGCTTTTCATATTTTTCGCCCCCACCAAGAGACTTTATGATTGATTCCATTTGTAAAATGATACGTTACGGTTAATTAAAAACTAAAGCATTATTCTTTTAATTTGTCCGATTCTTCCATTAATGTCCGAAAAATACATTGCTGACCCCGCAGGGCAGTTCCCAAGTCCGAGCAGATGTCGAAAAATCCTGGCCAGAAAAATCCTGGCCATAATCTCTGCGCCCTAATGCTTCAGCTCTACATCTGGTGGCCCGATCACTCATCGCGATGGCCACTCCCAGTGAGAAGCTCTTGGTTTCTTTGGCATTATCGGGGGAGGGGGTGGAACTTTTTCTGTAATTTACAAAATGCTTATGTTAGTAACTTCATAGAAAGTGTTTTTCGCTATCTATAAATAAATTTCCACTTGAAAGACTATCTAAAAACATTAAAAAAAATAGAAACTTTTATTACAAATTTGTAAAGTTTTTGCGCGTAAGCATACTAAAAACCGTGTAAAAACAGTTCCTCTATTTAGGTTTAAAAGATTAGGTCCTAACAAAAAAAATTGATCCGCCCCGCCGATAATGCGAAAGGACCAGTTTTTGGGTTATAGGCAGGGTTGTTCATTTCGCGTCCGGTCCGCGTCCGTCCGCGTCCGGGACGGGACGCGTCCCCTCCGTCTCATTAGCATAAAATTTTGCGGACGGACGCGGACGCGACCGGACGGACGGGACGGACGCATGGCGGACGGGGACGGGGAGCGTCCGCGCGTCCGAGATGCAAATTAATTCGTGGTAATCTTAACATGAAAACCAGAAAATTCGCAATAATTTTGCAGGTTTTGCGGTGAATTTGATTTTATTGTACAGTAAGTTGCCATGTACAAGTAGACATGCTAAAAACCAGATCCTAAGAAAGGTTTTACGCCCAAAAATGAAAAACTAGGCGCTTCATTATGATTTGAATGCGGTTTTCTAATTTGCATAGCGGACGCAGTCACTTGCGGCGTCCGCCGTCCGTCCCGTCCGTCCGCAAAAATTTATGTAAATGAGCGGACGGGGACGCGTCCGCGTCCCGGACCGTCCGCGTCCGTCCGCGAACAACCCTGGTTATAGGTCATTTTCTATGCGAGAGATAGAGAGCGGCGAGAGATAGAGAGATATAGTGAGAGTGAGAGAGAGGGAGAGAGATAAAGAGAGAATAAACGCTTGCCATACCACATTTTCAGCCTCACGAGGTCGGATTTAGCCACGACCCCGTCCTGTCCGGCTATATGACCCCCTTGAAGAAGCAGTAAAGCCCGGATCATGATTTTCTGATTTTATATGCTACTCGCCGTCCGATTACTCGCATTGTATACTGTATAAAGATTTATTACCCAACATATATAATTCTGCTCCCAAATCGGATCAGGCTATATAACAGCGAAGTTCAGGAATGTTCTATTGTTAATAATCAAGCAGAAAAGCGGCGATTTGCGCGGGTAAGAAATGGTTTCGGCGCTCCGCAGCCTGAATGATCAGAAAGATCAGAAGAATGACCACGGGCGAGATGGTTGACGGCGAAAATTTCAATCAGACGTCAGAAGCTATGGCTCATAGTGGCCATTTTTCTCTGATCCCTGCTGGCGTATTCTCTAGAGGGTGTCCCACAAAAAATGAGCTCCCGTTCGAGAAGGCCGCAGAAGCAAGAATTTTTGACGATTTTGGTATCTATCAAAAGCTCTGGGAAACGCGAGAAAACAAGCGCTCTTATTTTTCAAGGTACGCTTTTTAGAGTGAGATTTAGGACGAAAATCCCTGAAAACTGCAGATCCTACTATACATAATATATAAAAAAATATATATAAATAAAAAGTATATAAAAAATAATGTCTATTTGTGTGCGACTTTGCATCCACTTCCGTCTGTCTGCCCGGAGGATATCTGAATAGGGAATGAATTCTAAGGTATGTATCATACGTCATTAAGTGCGTAATGGCCTGGAGATGACTGCACGCCCATGAGCTTTGACAAAATCACCTATTTTCAACATTAAATTTAAGTTTTTGTGAAAACTTCTTTGTTAGGAATAACTAGCATAGACCGGATTCGACTATTAAATGGGACAGGAGAGGTTGTTTTATTTTTTTTGGCATTTGAGTTTAGGACAATTATGCAGAGTGAAGGATAAAATGGGGTCAGACGAGCCGGGGAACCCTGGTATATGTTAATATAAAACTTTTTAATATTACAATGGTTTTAGCTAAAGCAAAAACTCGTACATCTAGTATATTTTTCGATGCCCTATGGAATAGCGATGGAAAAATTCCGAGAAAAGAGCGGAAAGGTGGAAGTTTCGTCGAAGGATATCCCCTCGCACAGTCCCCCCCCCGCTTGAAATAGAACAGAACCCCATATTCCAACAATTTTTAATTTCTGATTTTTAATAACGCCAAAAATTGTTCATCTTTTGCGTGCAATTTGTCCGTATTGGTCCATAACAATTCCGCTGTTGCAGTGCCTCGGCGCTCGCTCGTTACTGATAAGGCCGGAGATCGTTTAAGTGCCCCTAGATACTGTTACGGCAAAAATTTTCCGGTGGAAATCAGATGGATTCTCCCGAAAGGCCTTACCATGTTCTTTGGTCTTTGACTTGCTTTTGAACAATCTCCGATTTCCGTTATTTGAACTCGACTTTTTAGTTGCGCACCCTATTCAGACCATAATTGCCGATTTGATTGCTTTCGCCTTGCGCTCTTCTCAAAATTATGTCGATTTTCAGCAAGAGCCATCACTCGCGTAGAACATCATGTTGCTGCAGTGCTTCAACTGTGAAATATGCAAGCGACCTTACGATTCCGCAGATGGCATGCCACGGACACCCGTTTTGACTGAAGATCTAGAAGCTATCACCTGCGCAAGCTGCCGAGGCAACGAAGGAACGGTTGTTACGGCATGGTGGCTGATTGATCTCCTAAAGGAGCATTGGCTGGAGAAGACGCAAGATGGATACATAGTTTGCGGTCAAGTTGAGCTTCCTTCTTGCCCGGACTGCAACCATATTTTTACAACCGCAGCTAGATGGTGTACCGTGCTATTGCAATGTGGGCATATGTGTTGCGAAGACTGTTTTAAGAAGTGTACCACGCATGTATGTGCGCAGTGTGCGCATTCTGAAAGCACGGGAGCCTCTTGGCAGGCATGCC
Source organism: Mesorhabditis spiculigera (assembly GCA_958295435.1). Lineage (NCBI taxonomy): Eukaryota > Metazoa > Nematoda > Chromadorea > Rhabditida > Rhabditidae > Mesorhabditis > Mesorhabditis spiculigera. The sequence goes on from CATQJA010002504.1 coordinate 31,321, forward strand.
CATTTCTGGAACTGATCCAAGAGCTGGCCTTGCATTGGTTAACAACTTTCGAATCAAAGTTAAGCAGAATCAATGTTCGACCGGAAGCGGGCCTATTGAAATGTCGTCATTGCGAGAAAACGGAAGCCTTCGCACATATGTTTCACTGTTTTGATTGTTTGACGACAATTTGCGGTTTTTGCGCTGCCCAACATCACCAGGCACATCGCTACCAGAATCTCTTAAAATGCGAGGAATTGAGTGATGCTGAACGACTAGCAAAAGGGTTGGCGATCCTCTTGAAATGCTTCAACTGCCAGGATTGCCACAAGCCGTTTGATGCAAAAGTCGCTTTGCCGAATACACCGATGTTCAAATATGGACATGACATGTCATGTGCAGCGTGCACTAACTCACTAGAAGGCTATGCCCCCCACGTTGGGTTGATGGAGATATTGGACAAGCCATCTATAAAGAAGATGGATCAGGGATACTTATTGTTGCAGACCCTGACGATCCCTACTTGCCCTAGCTGTGAGCGGGCCTTTAGTCCGTTCTTGACGTGGCCTTGCAACCTTGGGTGTGGGCACTTGCTATGTGGAAGTTGTTTATTGCGTGGTAGCAATGACTCCAAGTGTAGTATATGTCAGGAAGCCTATGAATCCGTGGAAAAATTTTGGAACGAACAGCTGACAGGATTGTTTGAAGAGCTAGCTCAGCAATGGACCAACAATTATGCGGATGATCAGAATCCTGACGGGAGAAGGGCGGTCGCCCGGCCCGCGACTCGCATACGATGCGATAATTGCGCAACAAATCTACCAATCGAACGGCTCTACTATTGCAAGGATTGTGCAGAGACGACATGTGGTAGTTGTTACGTGGAGCATCATATGAATCATGAGTTCGAGAAGCTCTATGCGATAAAACTCAGGGAACTGACGACAACCGTGGGGAAGCGCTTGGAAATTGGGTTCAGCGGGCTGCAAGGGATCGTGAACGGCTTACATGCAGATGTGAAGAAAAGAATGAATGCGTTGTTGCAGGCCGCTAATAAGCATGGAAGTCTCGTTAATGGCCAGCCCACATACCACGATGGTCAAGGTATAGCAGCTGATATTCAGCAAATGATCGCCGGATTTGAGCGTCGATGCGAAGGGTATTTCCCGCTGATTCGCGGCTTCAGCGATAAACTGGTCGATTGGAAAGAAGAACTTGAAGCCAAGCAAGCCCAACTCGAACTCCAACATCAGGGAGGAACACGGCTGTGATGATGGATGTTTCAAAGTTTTGAATTTTCTGTTTTTCCTATTGGCACTGTCAATACAACGTGTCCCAAAAAAGCACCCCTCCGGCATTTCGCCGTATTACATCCGTTCGGTCCCGAAATTTGACCAGAGCTGTATCAACCCTAAATAACGACAATCCTGAGGCTGAGGCATCCTGAGGCATCGCTACAGTGACTCTCAAGCTATATCCAAAATAATGTCTTTTTCCATGCGATTTCTAATAGCTTTTCGGCTCCTTTTTGGACTTTGCATCGATTTGCATCAATTTCAGGCGCGGGATTCCTCATTTCGGTTATGGTTCGGGTCGATTTTTGCTTGCAAGAAACGTTTAAATAGGCGTTTGCTTAGTTAAATTTTTGTCAGAAAAAAATTCTAGGGGTCTAGCAGCCTTCCCGCATCCCTTAATATTCTAAGAGGTCTACTCCGACAAAAACCCTATGAAAAACGCATTATGAAGTTTATTTTGTTGTATCCCGAAAACTCCGTAGCTGGCGCGCTCTAACTCAGGATTTTGGTTATTTAGGGTCTGAAACGAATCTGGTCCGATTTTGGGACCGATCGGACGTAATACGGCGAACTGCCGGAGGGGTGCTGCTTTGGGACACCTTGCATCGATTGTTTCGATATCTGCGCTATATGTTGTCTTACGAACCGATGGCCTATCACCATTTCATCCAAACTAAGCAGATTTTTCGTGTGCTGACGTCTAGGAAAGGGGCAATTGATTTGTTGCAGCGCCCAACCTAACTGTGCAAATATAATCCCTTCCAATGACTATTTAGCGTTTGAAAACTATTAAGAATCGAGCCATTTACACTATCGCCATTTACTTGTTTAATTTGTGTGCCCGACATCCTAGCTTTCCTCTTCTAGCACGGCATGGTTACATCGTTTGTTTTAATAGGCATTTCCGTTGGCCCTAGCTTGATCTTATAATGTTTTCCCGAAATAAATAAATTTAGGCCCGTTACGATCCCGTTGCTCTCCGTTTTCCGTGGCCACGTTGAAAAGTAAGTCGCGAATTTTTGGGTTCTCGATTAGTTTAGATTTTAGTCGGATCTTTCAATCACCGGTCAGCCGGGTAGCAGTTTTTCAGAACCTTCTATTTTGGGTTTGTATATGAAGCAGCACGCCAGTAAGTCGATCGGCAAGTTTTTCAAAAACCAGCCTTCGCCTTCCCGACTATACCGATTTTTTTTCAGGTGCTAGCCCGAGATATCATCATCATCATCACCACTTTAAGTTTGTCGTTGGCAAGTCCGTCATAATGCTGCATTCGTGAAATAAAGCAATTATAAATTTTCATGCTAAAAGCTAATAAGTCGAACCTACACATTTAAAGCGAGAAAGAGAGTGCGGGAGAGAAAGTGAGAAAGTTAGCGAGAGCAAGGGTGAGAGAGACAGACATAGAGAGTATAAAACGCTTGCCATACCCACATTTTCAGCCTCACGAGGTCGCATTTAGCCACGACCCCGTCCTGTCCGCCTACATGACCCTCTTGAAGAAGCAGTAAAGCTCGGATCATGATTTTCTGATTTTATATGCTACTTGCTGCTAGATTACTTGCATTGTGTACTGTATAAAGATTTATTACCCAACATATATAATTCTGCTCCCAAATCGGATCAGGCTATATAACAGCGAAGTTCAGGAATGTTCTATTGTTAATAATCAAGCAGAAAAGCGGCGATTTGCGCGGGTAAGAAATGGTTTCGGCGCTCCGCAGCCATCGGAAGGATGATCACGAGCGAGAGGGCTGACGGTGAAAATTTCAATCAGACGTCAGAAGCTATGGGATATAGTGGTCATTTTTTCCCTGATCCCGGCTGGCGTATTCTCTAGAGGGTGTCCCAAAAAATCGAGCTCCGCTTCGAGCGGAGCATAAGCAGCAGAAGCATGCGAATATGAAATGGGAAAGATCACTCGTGCAGTACGTGTCTTTCGCTCCCGCTCTCTCTCTCTCTCTCTCTCTCTCTCTCTCTTTCTCTCTCATTCTCTCAATCTCTCACAAATCTCTCAATTTCTCTCCACCCCTGTTAGCACTCTCTCTCCCTCTCTCTCGCTCTCGCTCACTCGACCTCTCGCTCACTCCCTATCTATAAGTAACCCACCCTATTTTTAGCCTCATCACCTGAATCCAACACCAAATGACAAAAGAAGGGCTACTCGAGCGGAAAACAATTCTACCCCTCTCCCCTCATCTACGCCATCCGAGGTGGCAAAAGCCCAAAATGCCCCTTTTTTAGGGCGGTGGATTCCCAATTCGGATATATACTTTATTTTGGGTTCTAACTCGTGAGGTCTGTTTAGGGAAATATTTGTTTTAGGGGCCACCCACAATTTCTCAAGCCTCGCGTGGTTTATGAACGTTCGAAGGGCTTTGGTTTGCGAAAGATATGTGGTCTCGAGAAGATACGAGTACTGCCGACGGAACTATTTATTTACTTTTCTAAGTATTATCAATCAGGAGGTTTTCGTAAATAAATAACGAATGTAATGCGGTGTTTTGGCTGAAGCATACATCTCAGGGTTCCTTAAATTGAAAAAGGAAGACCAAAACATACGGTCGGCTCCTATATATCTTTGTCATGGTTTGAACTTCTCACTCTCTGTCTCTCTCTCGCTCTCTCTCGCTCTCTCTCTCACTGACTCTCACTGGCTGTCTCTCCATTTCTCGCTGGCTATTTCTCTCTCACTGCCTCTCTCTCTCTCTCTCTCTCTCTCTCTTTCTCTCTCTCTCGTTCCACCTTTTTTTACATACAGTTCCAAATCCAGCCGGATCTACCCATGCTTTCTTGATCCCTTTAGAAACTCGATAAAACCGAATGATCGCACCCAAACAAGACCAGTCTTGCTCTTCACGTGAAGCCCTTAAAATTTCGTTCTGGTGATATTTGCCCAGTACTCACATGCTCGCGTAAAATCGCCGGGTCTATTATGGGACGATCGGGAAGCGATAAATTCCCAGCCTGGTTAACGGTCCATTGTATCGCCGCGGACAACGGGCCAATTCGACAATTTATCACTGTTAGCTTCACTATTTTACGCTCTCCGAACGTGCTTTTTTGGTATTTTCCGACGGACTTTGGCTGACGACTGACTTTTTGGGCATCTTTTGGTTTTTAAATAATCTAAACCGCTGAACCTCGCTTTATTGCTAGTAACTTTTAGCGCCGTAACTCCAATTTTTGACTTCGTGAGTTCTTTGAATTCCATGGGAAAACTTACTCCAAACGTTTTTTCCAAACCGGAAGTATAGGCGAACGGATTTGGCGCGTGGACAGGGCATTTCGGGGAGCCCGAATTATCCCACGCAGCCTTCCACTAGGCAACTTTTGACCTTTGTTGTCCGGGGTTGGAGAGAGGTTCGTTCTGGTTGCTACCGTGTACCAAATATTGCTCTCTCTCTATCTAATATCTCACACTCTCATGTCTCTTTCACTCGCTCTCTCTCTCTCTCTCTCTCTCTCTCTCTTCTCTCATTCTCCCTCTCTTTATCTATCTCCTGCTCTCTATCTCTCTCACACTCTCGCTCTCACGCCCCTCCCCCTCTCTCTCTCTCTCTCTCTCTCTCTCTCTCCCTCTCTCTATCCCTCTTTCCCTCTCTTGCTAACAAGTTATTTAGAGCCCCACGCTCAAGCAGAATTGAGTACGAACTTTCCCTAGCCTGGCGGGCTGTAAAATAGGTTGTTTTTAAGTTGGGTCCTCGGGGTAAATTTGTTCCGAAAAAAGTCTATCAAATTTAAAAAAAACGAATTAGGAACTTAAATGAATTAAGATATGAAACCCTGGTTCAGCTTTATTTATTTCTCTCTAATTTTTAGCTCTATTTTTTAGGGGAAAACGAACTCAACGAAGCCAAAGCTTCAGCCGCAGCCTGAGTCTAAGGCTAAGCACAAGCTAAGCTTAACTGTAAAGAGCCTATTCTCTATAGTTCAAAGCAGACACACACCCTGTGTTCCCACCCTTCCCGTTGTTGTTCCGAGGGCACACTCGAGAGGCTAGAGGTTTGACCCGATAATGGCCCATCGGAGTTGGGGGAAAAAGCCGGCCAACCGCCCCACGGCTGATTTATGCCCGAGGCTATCTTGTGGACCAAAGTTCCAGGGCCCCAAGCGGTGATCGCCCTGCTGCAAAAGCGGGTCTGGAAATCCGCAACACACCAAATGACCCTACCGTTCAATCATTCTGCTGACAGCCACCACGTTTTCGTGGAGTTCATTTTTGGAAGGGCTCCGGATACTCCAAATTGTTTGTTTATTTTATTTATTTTTAATTTTTAGTTAATTCGTACTGGGTCTGTAGCTATCGTTCATCTACCTACTATTTACCTGTTAGGCTGAAACCTCTGGCTTAGTTTCGCTTAGCTTAGGCTTAGGTTAGCTTCGGCTTAACTTTGGCTTCATCCAGAGCTACACAGAGCCAGAGCTAGTGGGCTCTGCGTAGCCCAGGCTTGGTTTAGGCTGGGTCTCGGCTTGGCTGCGGCTTGATCTTGACCATATCTGGTTTTTTCTGGGTTTGTTAGCCTATGCTTAGTTAGGCATAGCTTAAGACCAGCTTAGGTTTATTTACGGTTGGGTTGGGCTTAGTCCAGGCTGAGCTTAGATTTGGCTTAACTTCGGCTTTGCTTAGAACTCTTTGGTCTCGTCAGCGTAGCCTAGGCTAAGCTTAGGCTTAATGTAGGTTTGGCTGACACTTGGCTTGGGCTTAGCTTAGGCACAGCTTTTCGCGTTTTTCCGCACGTGCCCGCTCTAGTTCACACCTATTAGTCGGTAAAAGAACCTCCCGGCCGGCAATTGGCCCAACCGACGTGATTTATTTCCAAACCCCATCCAATCGTTGTTGCGATGCTTGACTCGGGCAAATCGGCCCCTGACAACTGTGAGAATCACTTTCCCTCCTCTCTCTCTCTCTCTCTCTCTCTCTCTCTCCCTGACCCTAGGGCCAATTTCTGGCCTTTCAACCCGTCGGTGTGTCCAGGCAGGCCCCAGCTGTTGGGCCCCTCAAAAATGTCTCTACCCCCGTGCAAAAAAAAGGAAAAGGCAACGAGTTGACACCTCACACCAAAAAGCTGAAACGCGTGAACGCTTTTCCCAGGTCCCCCACGAATTTGAGGGGCCCATTTCAAGGGCATTTCTCCCGGCAAAGCTCAAAATGGCTCGGTGGCACACGCGTTCGTGCATTTCGAATGTTTTCTCGTGGCGTTGGAATGTTTAAGTTTGAGCTTAAGCTTGCTGTGACTGCAGGTTGAGAAAGGTTCAGGTATTTTGATTATGCTTAAGTGGTTTGGACCAGAGAAACGCTTGTACTTAAAGGGGCCGGAAATCTGGTCCACGGCCCCCTGCTGTGATTCCTGGCAAATAGCCAGGTGCGGCCGCAACGCGACCGCGCCGCATGATCTTTTGCCTCTGTTTGGACGCGAAAACGCTTGAATTTAAAAATTCTGATACTTTTTTTGGAATTCGCAACGAATTTTGATCATTCTAGACTTTTAAATTATGAAAATTTGCCAGAGGATCACCGAGATCGAGAGATTGGGTGTCTTACAAGGCATTACGACATGTAATCGCGCCCACTCAAAAAGTCGTTTTCGCCCCAAAAAGAATTCGGTTTTTCTCAAACATTGTAGGTTTTTTCGCAATCAAATCACGTTTTTGGCGCTTCTCGGCAGTGACCCTTTCGTTTTTTGACCCGTAGGTTCAATCCCCGCACACACGAATTTTGACTTCTGAGCCCCTTTAAGTAGTGAATTTTGCGCGGGCGGCGAACGTAGCTGATTTGATACAGCCTCGCCCTCTATTGAATCAAGTTATGGCTATTTTAGCTTGGAGAACCCATTCATTAACAACTGGCTAGCTGGTATCATCGAGCTTAACGAGTCAACTGTCGACGATTTCGTTCCGGTTTTCTGATTTTACAGTTATTTTTGTCACTAGTCCTGCTATGATCGTCTGTCATACATACATGCGCAGATGAATTTAAATTCCCGGTATATTACCACAGTATTGTGAGTCGAAGCCAGCCGGATTTTTGCGGAAAATGGACCTGAATTCAGAAGTCTTGATAGGAACGTTATCAAATTGTTTTAGGCGAATAAAAAGTAGTGCTTTAGGATTACGAGACGTCAATCAGTCCGTTTGATAAAGGCGGAAATCCGGAAAAAATCCTTAATTTTAAAAAACTGCTAAAGGATGACGGCTTTTAAGAAAAAGTCACTCAAAGTTTAAATTTTGCTTACCACAAGCCAAAAATTGGCCAACCCGGCCTAGGGCAAATTTAGTCTAAGAAGCCTCAAATTTTCTCAGGTCGTCCAGCACCTTTTTGAAGACGGGATTTGTGCAAAATTTTCAAGCTCTATCGGATGGGTATAGGTATCTTTTTTATTGCCTAGATGTGAAAAAAGTTTTACGAATTTGAATCAATTTCGTATCCAATTTGTAGTAATCCCATGTCCTAGGTTTGCAACATTGCGTCGGCGTGTCTCGCAAAATATTGACGTCTGCGGGGTTATCCCTGCAGATTTCCGCTAAACGATTCTCAAACGTGGCTTTTCCAGGGGTCAAAAAACGTGGAGACACGATGGCTAGACACCCATCCCCAGATACCTCGTGACTATAGTCTACCCCCAGAAAGCTATCCTCTAAGCGCAAAATTATCCTTGTCTTTTACAGGTTGACCAGAGTAAGAGAGAGAAAGAGAGAGAGAGAGCGCGGGAGAGAGAGCGAGAAGTCGAGTCAGAGAAAGATAAATAAATATCCGGCCGTGTCCCTACTTTTTTCCAGTCAATTTGGAGAAGCCGGTGAGGTCAGCGGGGTAATTGTCGCGATGGTGAGGTTGAGTGGCGATGCTTGGATGCTTTGGCCAAATAGCCACTCACATTTGCACCTCAAGTGTCGGGTCCCCGCGTGTTTTCCGGCCGGCCCGAAATGTTGCTGGGCGAACGGCTGCTATGTTGGTCTCGTTCCTCTTTTCTATGCATTTTTGATGGCGGGATGAAGTAGCATGTTGTACTTCGGGAAAAGCCCAAAAATTTTGTCGGTTTTGTGGTCATCTTTAAGCTACGTTCCAATACCTCTGACCTATTTGAAGTTGTGGCTTGTATCCCTCTTCGCAGCCCCTTTAATCCAAAAATATCGATTTTCACGCTATCCCCAAACCTTCTGAAACGTCCTCATCGTCTGCTAGCCCTCGCATCTGGCCTGGCGCCAAAATTGGCCATTTCCAACAAGTTTTGCGCAAAAAATGAGTCGCAGGATATGGATACGGCGGGTAAAGCGGTGTGTCCTTCTCTCTTCTGCTAGCAACCGATGATTGTCCCCCGAAAAGGGGCTATAGGCCATCTCCTCAAGGGACGAACACCCACATCCATTTCTCAAAGGTATGTGCTCTGGCCAATAGACATCTCAGGCTTGTACACAACCCGAAATTCTCTCGTTTCCTCTGTAGTTTCTCTCTTGCTCCTATCACTTTCTCTCCTGAAGCCTCGTTCGCTGCATCCGGGATGTGTGCGATTTTTGACCTTTGGCTAGATGAGGGACGATTCCTTGAGTCGAATATATATGTAGTTTTTAAGTTTATTGACGGAAAGAGAGAGAGAGAAATGAGAGAGAGACAGAGAGAGAAATAGTGAGCGAGAGCGGCCAAGATGGAAGGAGAGATATAGAGCGTGCGAGGCAGTGAGTGAATCACAGAGAGAGCAATTGGGGCAGAGAGAGGCAGAGAGACAGAGAGGGAGATTAAACGCGAGGGAAAGAGGTCGTGAGTAAGTGAGTGCGTGCGTGATTGGGAGGGAGTGAGCGTCCGAGAGGCTAGGAGAGACTGAAATAGGGACAGTGAGAGAGAGAGAAAGAGAGAGAGAGAGCGAGAGAGAGAGAGAGCGAGATCAAAACGAGATAGATTGAATTTTTTTTGTTAGCAGGCGTTCTTATCCTAGAGCCGATACAAGTCATTGAAACCAAAAAGTAAACCCCTGCCCTACGTCTGCTCGCATTTATTTCCAAGCCCACTCTTCTCATGGTGCCCTTTTCCAGAACAGCCGTGTTTTTCAAGCACGCTTCTCCTGCTCAACCCCTACTTTGCTTCGTCTTTCCGGGGAACATGCTGTGGTTGTTCTTCGCTGTCAGATGCGACAAGCCGTTTTGTCTCGCGTTTTTGCTCGGCAAATTGCCGCTAAAACGATTGTTCCTGCCGCCTTGGCCGTGGGGACGAACGGCTTTGCGATAAGCATCAAGAATCTGCGTTTTTTAGAAGTCTGAAAGCTTCTGAACCGCCATTAAAACCAAATTCAGGTACCTAAAGCTAATAAACTTTAAAAAATTGTCTTGGTACCTTATTTATTTTCTGGTGGTTCCTAAAGTGCTATTTTTGTTTTGTCAAAAATTCGATAATGTCGATTATCGAAAACTAGAAATCTCATTACGCTGATATTTTTATCTTCTCCTTTTCTGAGGCGAATTGGTTTCGAAAAATAAAGTTGTACAGGATTTTCGACGAAGCCTTTTTGGCAGTTTTTGTATTGCGTTTTGTCGAGTTTTCTAGATCCTTGAACTGATGCCGGTATTTTTCAATTTTCTAACCAATGCGTACTTTTTATTGATAAGTTATGTTTTCCAGTGATTTTCGATAGCTTGAAGCTCCCGTCAGCTCGTTCGTGCTCCCAAATTGATAAAAATTCCGGAATTCCCCATCCATAACCATCATAATTCTCTGATAATCCTCATTTTTCTAAATATTGCTCCTCCCCCTCTACCACCCCTTTTTGCGTGGGACCCTGACAAGTTGGGCCCAACCTCCCACTGAAAAATGCATCATCTCTCAACCCTAGAAAAAAACTCTGGCGCCTCCTCCGGATTTTACAAGAGACGTTCTGCGGCTCATTACGGAATTCCATGCATGTCCGGGATCCGTGATCTATCGTTTTTCGGGAGATTTTTCTAATCTTCTCCCTGGAAAATTTCCTACGTCTAGTCCAGCCGGCATAACAAGGAATTTGTAGTTGAACCAGGGACGGCGCGCTGCTTTTTGCTTGTTGACCCGTTTTCTGGAGGTTTTGAATGGATTTTTGACGTGGTAACGTCGTGGAAAAATTTGGACAGTCCTTTAATATTTCCAGCTTTTGCTGCAGCTTCCAGCTTTTGAAACGCGTAAGTAGGATATTTTCACGTTTCAAGTTCGCTAACGTTGCCAAAGGCTTAGGCTTGGGCTTTAGGCTCAGGTTTAGACTTAAGCCTAGGCTTAGGCTTCAGCTTGGCTTAGACTTCGTCTTAAGGGTAGGCTTTGTCAAAATTTACATAGAAAAACCTGCCCGGAAATCCCTAAAAAACGGAACTTGAAGCGAACTTCAAATGACCTTCCAAAAAATGCAGAAATTACCAAATCTCGACAGACTGAAATTTCGAAATCACGGATTTGCACATACCGATGGCATGTCCACGTTGGACGCTAGCTCATTGAATTAAAGCAAAACGGCTCTAATAGTATGCTTCTGCTATTCTATGCTGCCCTGTTTAACCCCAAGCTACATAAGTAAAATAGGGGCGTTGTCACCTGGAGCGACACTATCCTGACGTTGGCCCTGTACCAAGAATCTCCCCCCACGCAACATTGAATCCGAATCTCTTAAAAACCCGATGGACTTCACCCACTCCCGCTCTCCCCCCCATGCAAATGCCAGAGTACAAAAACTATCTACAGGTCTGTCGTCGTTGGTCGAAGGAATGCCCCCGGAGGCGAGGCTGATCGAATTCCTTGGCAATATCCCCGGCACTTGTTTCCTTCTTGGTTTCTCTCTCTTTCTCTCGCTCTCTCTCTCTCCCTCTCTCTCCCTCTTTCCAACCGCCCCTGTCCCATCCCTCCTTGGCCAGGGCAATTTGAGAAGACCCAGATCCACTCAGCACAGGGATATCCCCCTCCTGCCGGCTTTTCCAGCGCATGGCCGGACACACGCACCGGTTACCATGTTTTCCCACGATTTCCTGGGCCACTTGGAGATTGCACGTTGGTCTTCGGGATTTTGGAAGGTTGCAAAATCTCTCGAAATCCAAAAATTTCCATTTTTTTCTTGGATTTTTGGATTTTGGGGTCGAAGTCATTATGACGATAAAAATGCACATTCCTTATTGAAAGCATATTTAGCGCATATTTAGCACCTAAAGGGTTTCTGCTGACTTGCTTAAGGCTTATCATGAAGAGGAACACGACCTTGCCTGGTGACTTTGCCTCTCTCCTCTCCCTCCCTCCCTCTCTCCTCTCTCTCCTCTCTCTCTCTCTCTCTCTCTTCTCTCTCTCTCTCTCCCTCTCTCTCTCTCTCTCTCTCTCTCGCTCTCTCTCGCTCTCTCTTTCTCTCGCTGTCTCGCTCTCTCTTCCTCTCGCTCTCTCTTTCTTTCACTGTCTGAGATGTTCTGGAAAATTCCAGACAATTCGACTTTTTGCGAAAGCCTAGCACTGGGATGCTCATCGTGATTCATGAATTATCAGAATTTCAAGGTTTTCGCGAGCAAGAGTTCAAACTTTTTTGATCGTTTAATCCTTCATGCAAATTTGATCAGGTCAATAGAAGCCGTTGAAACTACAGAACCCGACCTAGTGAACCGCATTCTGAACTTACATTTCTGAAATTTTTCTGGTGCTCCTTTGTCTAGGAAACTCCATTGCTTAAATTTTTTTGCTAACCGTTTGTTGCCCGACGACCCGGAAGGCCGTAATCAAATTGTTGTGCGACACCGATAGCTTTACGTCAGGACTGGTCAGTCGTCCCCCGGAAATTTACTATGTTTTGGCTCGAGTTTGATGAACTTTGAACATCTCCTTATCTGTTTCCGCTTCGTCCTACGTTTTCGCCTACTAAATCGTTGGGACTTAGTGGTGCTTCGCGGCTTGCAGCCCCAGGCCCGTCTTGGATTCAGAACGCACCAAATTTACTTATTTCTGCCTGAACCTGATTTCTGAAAGTGAGATAACGCCCCCCCCCCCATCCAATTCCGGTTATATAAGCCACTTCTACTTCCGATGTATGCAAATTGCTTCCTAACTTCCTAAACCCCGAGATGTCCCCAAAAACCTAGATTAATACCAAAAATCGTCGTATTTTGAATGCTAGTTTAGCGGATTTCGATTCCAATCCATTGTCATCAAATGTCACTTTTCGTTTTTTTTTGTAAAGATGAGACGTCTGAGCTACGACAAAGGCCTTTCCTGTGTCTCTAAGTAAAGACGTCACGAAGGTGTTTATGCAAATCCCCACCCTCCGGTGGTATTTTTAAATTAGTTGGATTCCGGGAAGCTACTAACTACAATTTTGTCTTTTTGTTGATTCAAGCTTGATTTTTCGCTGCTTGCGTCGCCAGATTCGGCTATTTTTTAGTTTTACCTTTCAAAGGGCTAGCGAAAGAGCAGAGACCTTTCTATATAACCATCCATTTATCCCTTATTTTTTTGCCTCATTCATCTACCCGCCACCTCCCTTTTTGTGACTCATTTTCCCACCCACACCCAGCCAGGGGCGGGGTTGATGGACATTTTCCCTTCTGCCCAGACCGGAGATTTTCCGAATTAGCCGGAAATGTATCAGGGGGACCTCCCCAACCATGGGGTCAATTCAAAAAAACTGACGGTCGATTTCTAGGGTTGTTATGATTTTTGAAAAGGGATTGTTGTCGGAATTTGTTCTTTGGAAATTTGGCAATTTGCCAAGTATCGTAATGATCAAACCTCGATTTCTGGTTGGATTGGAACTCTAGGACTCGGCGCTGACTCGGAAAAAAATGTCATTGAAGATTAGGTTATAATAAAAAAGCATCGGTTTTACGATTTGGGATGGTAACAGATAACATAAAACAGCTCAAAATTAAATCAAACTAAAACTCTAAAAAATTTGAGTTTTTATCCGAATTACCTTACTTTAGAATAGACCTAGCACAATAATATTTTCTACTAAGTATCCTTCCTGCTTTCATCGCGTCTTTCCGCCACGGGGCAATTTGTTCATGTACGCGCCAATCTCAAGATTGTGATGACAAATTGTGCATCTACAGCCGGCCCCGATTAGACGCTACAGGATTATCCCATGTTTTCTATTTTCTTTGCCTCGCCCTCAAAAGGTGGCGGGGTTTTTCGGATTAGCCCGTCAGCTCTAACAACCTTTCATTGTTGTTGGGTACTCCGAATGGTTTCGTGATTTCTTGGACGACGTTTTCGGCAAGTTCACTTTTCCAGATCATGCGAGAGGTTATTACGATAATTAGGAAATTCCTAAAGGATCACTGCTAGCCTTCCCCCGCCCTTTCTCTGCTGTCAAACGTCCTCTGCTGAACTGTCTTTCCTCTCTTTCGGATTCCGCAATGTTCTCTTTCCGCGTCAGAATTCCTCAAAAGTACTCTGTTAGCTTGGCTCCCTTCCCGCCTCGGAATTCCTCAAATGTCCGCAGCTAGCTTAACGTATTTTCTGATTTCGGTTACCTCAAATCATGTCGGCTAGCTTGGCTCCCTTCCGCGTCCGAATTCTTCAAATTTTCTCTGCTAGCTTACCTTCTCTCCGCTTTTGAATTTCACGAGTGCTCTTTGCTACACTGCCTTCCCCACCCGCTTTCAAATTACTCAAATGCTCTCTGCTAGCTGGCCTCATTTCGGCCCTCAACGTTCTCGAAACCCTGCTAGCTTGCTTCCCGTTTTCTTTCTTTTAACGTAAATTCAAATAAAATTTCTGTACTCAACTTTCCGGAATCTCCGTTTTTCCCATCCAAAACCGAAGCAGCACCCCGTCCCATTTTCCGAGCCACCGGAAGCGTGTCCATATATTTTTGGAATACGCCCCGAACGGCCCCCATCTTCACCGCCTTCGGGGGGTAATGATGCCCATTTTTCACACCTTCATCCTCCAAGAAAAAGCACTGGGCTACGTAGTCATCCTCGGAACCTCAACCTCGCAAATCCACATCAAAGGTTTCTGAAATTTTCACCATTTCGCTCGGGTAAACCCCAAATTAGAGGACCGCTCGTTTTTCGGGCTGATAAATGGCAACAAATTTTCTGTCCAGCTCTGCTTGACGCTCCTGGTCTTTGGATTTACATTGGCTACTCTGTCTTTTGGGAAATTGCGGGTTTCAGCGGGAGATTAGAATTTTTCGGGGATTTTTTGGGTCTTTGAAATCTGAGGGTCCAAGTGTTTTGGGTTCAGAACGACCGCCATTTTGCCCCAATCAAAAATTTGAAAATGACCTTGTGATTGTCGGGGAGTTTTTGATGCAATGACCCGTGTGTCCGGTTTTGAGAAATTGGAATTTCGGGTACACGAAATTACTTCGAACGAAGTGCAAATGTGACTCCAATAGGCAGGAATAAATTGGGGCCATAGGTATCTTGGCTCTATTAATTTTCTATTTTGTGTATTGAGTCTTCAGCTTACTCAAGCCTGTCCATCATTTTTCCGTCTCTCTTTCTCTCTCTCTCTCTCTCTCTCTCTCTCTCTCTCTCTCTTTCTTTCTCCCGTCACGAGACAACCATTTTGAGCTTAAGCCAGAGTAAATCCGAAAATCTTCAAATATTCTGCCTTTTTGCATTAAAACCAGGATCGAAACATTCCATCAAAACAAAACAAGTACAATGAGCTTCCCAAGCCGTTAAATCCTGCCACAGGATCGAATCGTAGCCGGTGCGAAAGTTATTGAACCAAGTGTTTTCACGTGTGCCTGCAGCGGAACAGATAGCCTTTTTACATCAACGCATGAGACGGGCCCAAAACCGCTTTATGGTATTGATTAAAATTTTGGGACCTATTTACGCTACTTAAATCGCAATTTTTCTCGCTCTCCTTCAATATCCTTGATTTATGCCTATAAGTCGTGCCGCCCAAAACTTTAATTTTTCAGGCATGGAACATGACTACAACGAGCAGGATAATTACACAGATTACCAGGTAACATTTCTAGGCTTTTTTGAATTGTAGTTTACGACTCTTTGTAGCCCACAGCGAGTTCTGAATTCCCCAATTACTTTTGCGTTACCTTCTCATTTTCACGCTGCGATTAGTCATAAAGTTCCATCAGAAAAGCAGTTTTTCAGTAGTAGGTATTCCTAAATTACTAATCCAGTTCGGAATCAAAAATCCACTCCATACTTGGAAAACCACCCGTCAACGCCGGCTCCATATTTGATAATTTGGTGGGGTGAAACAAGATTTTTGGCTGGCACGAGATGTGATGGATTTGGGGGGGTAGGAGATGACGAAAGTAGTGGGCAAAAGCTGGGTAAAAATCACATTCTGCCATGCTAAACAAGGC
>CATQJA010002506.1:0-48674 GCA_958295435.1 Mesorhabditis spiculigera
CCACCCCGTATCCCCGTAAACGCTTACCAATCTTCCTTTTCAGACGCCCTCCAAGAAGCGTGGACGTCCCAAGAGCTATACGGTCAGTTAAAGAAGACGCAGGGTGTCCCGAAACAAAACCGACGCCGAGGTTTGGGCCAGGGAATTCTTGGACGTCGGAATTTTTGAACTCTAGCCTTTTTGCACGTCCAAACGGGGGCGCAAAAGGTCTTCACAAAAATTTTATAGAATTTAATAGGGGTTTACAGGGCTAGAAAGAGAGGGCTAAAATTGATCGACTTTTTTCGTTACTTTCAATATACAGCCGATAAACAGTGTAGATGGTAAAGGTTAGCCTGAAAAAATTCCTCAGGGGAGATCAGAGTCGTCAAAATTTGGGTCGGAACTCGGTCAAATTTGGGATCGCTAATTTTTCGCCGTTTTTGGGACACCCTGTCTTTACATAGAAACGCCCTCAAGTTCATCTAGGAGGGGTGGTGCACTGGGTGCCCTCGAGAGGACGGCATCAAGCCGGTGTCCAGCGCGTTGTACGCCGTTCCCGCGTGCGCCGACTGCGCCAAAACGTTCAGGTTTGTGACTGATCGTTCCAGATTTTCGGTCACCCGATCGATAAATCGGTAAAGGTTGCTTAAGGGGGGGGATGAGGGATCGAAAGTCACCATTCCGAAAAGTCACCATTTAACAGTAGCCCATATCCCAGTCGCAGGAAAAATCTGGTTTTATTTGGCTGGTTCGAGGTTCGAGCGTCTATTTTTCCACTGGAGATACAGTTATTTTCATTATATGTAGACACCACCAAAAGATTTTCTATTACATCCCTAGTCATCTGACAACGCCGCCAAAAATAGTAATTTTTTCGAGACTACAAGTCTTATACCCACATCGACAAGGTCTTTTCGAACTGGAGATTTTTCGAAATTTGGATTTTCGAAATGCCGATTTTTCGAACCCCCCTCCCTCCCCATGACATTCCCGAACCTCTGTTTTACAGCCAGTTGGCCGCGAGGGCCAAGGAATCGCCGGGTTGCAGTCTTGCATACTGCACCGAACGTAGTGGGTTTTATTTGTCAAGGGACAAGCTAGGTAAAAAGTTTTATAAACGGTAAAATAATTGGGTATCGGTCGTGGAATGTTCCCCGGCTCATGAAAACACTTTCCAGGGCGCTGCAACTGGTGCGTCTACCAGGAATGGATCGCCAAAGGCTTCAAAGAAAAAGTCCCGCCGGCCGCCTAATCGACCACCACTGAACGAACCCTTGCCGACAATTGACGGATATTTGAACTTACTAAACTGAATTACATTGTGATTTTATTGATTTTTACTGAGTTGAATCCGCGACTGGCATTCTCGAATAAAGTAATTGTAATATCCCCATAAACAAGATGGGATGGAGAGAGGGCCAGCTAGCAGAGACCATTTGGGATGGAGAGAGGGCCAGCTAGCAGAGACCATTTTTTGAGGGAGGGGAGAGGGGCCAGCTAGCAGAGACCATTTGGGATGGAGAGAGGGCCAGCTAGCAGAGACCATTTGGGAGAGGGGGAGGGAGAGGGCCAGCTAGCAGAGACCATTTGGGATGGAGAGAGGGCCAGCTAGCAGAGACCATTTGGGATGGAGAGAGGGCCAGCTAGCAGAGACCATTTGGGATGGAGAGAGGGCCAGCTAGCAGAGACCATTTGGGAAGGAGAGAGGGCCAGCTAGCAGAGACCATTTGGGGGAGAGAGGGCCAGCTAGCAGAGACCATTTGGGATGGAGGGAGGGCCAGCTAGCAGAGACCATTTGGGATGGAGAGAGGGCCAGCTAGCAGAGACCATTTGGGATGGAGAGAGGGCCAGCTAGCAGAGACCATTTGGGATGGAGAGAGGGCCAGCTAGCAGAGACCATTTGGAAGGAGAGGGGGCCAGCTAACAGAGACCATTTGGGAGGGAGAGAGGGGCCAGCTAGCAGAGACCATTTCGGAAGGAGAGAGGGCCAGCTAGCAGAGACCATTTGGGAGGGAGAGAGGGCCAGCTAGCAGAGACCATTTGGGAAGGAGAGAGGGCCAGCTAGCAGAGACCATTTCGGAGGGAGAGAGGGCCAGCTAGCAGAGACCATTTGGGAGGGAGAGAGGGCCAGCTAGCAGAGACCATTTGGGAGGGAGAGAGGGCCAGCTAGCAGAGACCATTTGGGAAGGGAGAGAGGGCCAGCTAGCAGAGACCATTTCGGAAGGAGAGAGGGCCAGCTACAGAGAGACCATTTGGGGAGGAGAGAGGGTCAGCTAGCAGAGACCATTTGGGAGGGAGAGAGGGCCAGCTAGCAGAGACCATTTGGGAAGGAGAGAGGGCCAGCTAGCAGAGACCATTTGGGAAGGAGAGAGGGCCAGCTAGCAGAGACCATTTGGGAGGGAGAGAGGGCCCCGCTAGCAGAGACCATTTGGGAGGGAGAGAGGGCCAGCTAGCAGAGACCATTTGGGAGGGAGAGAGGGCCAGCTAGCAGAGACCATTTGGGAGGGAGAGAGGGCCAGCTAGCAGAGAACCATTTGGGAGGAGAGAGGGCCAGCTAGCAGAGACCATTTGGGAAGGAGAGAGGGCCAGCTAGCAGAGACCATTTGGGAGGAGAGAGGGCCAGCTAGCAGAGACCATTTGGGAGGGAGAGAGGGCCAGCTAGCAGAGACCATTTGGGAGGGAGAGAGGGCCAGCTAGCAGAGACCATTTGGGGAGGGGAGAGAGGGGCCAGCTAGCAGAGACCATTTGGGAGGGGAGAGAGGGCCAGCTAGCAGAGACCATTTGGGAGGGAGAGAGGGCCAGCTAGCAGAGACCATTTGGGAAGGAGAGAGGGCCAGCTAGCAGAGACCATTTGGGATGGAGAGAGGGCCAGCTAGCAGAGACCATTTGGGAGGAAAAAAGGAGAGGGTCAGCTAGCAGAGACCATTTGGGAGGGAGAGAGGGCCAGCTAGCAGAGACCATTTGGGAGGGAGAGAGGGCCAGCTAGCAGAGACCATTTGGGATGGAGAGAGGGCCAGCTAGCAGAGACCATTTGGGAGGGAGAGGGGCCAGCTAGCAGAGACCATTTGGGAGGGAGAGAGGGCCAGCTAGCAGAGACCATTTGGGAAGGAGAGAGGGCCAGCTAGCAGAGACCATTTGGGAGGGAGAGAGGGCCAGCTAGCAGAGACCATTTGGGAGGGAGAGAGGGCCAGCTAGCAGAGACCATTTGGGAAGGAGAGGGCCAGCCAGCAGAGAGCCATTTGGGAGGGAGAGGGCCAGCTAGCAGAGACCATTTGGGAGGAGAGAGGGCCAGCTAGCTGAGACCATTTGGGAGGGAGAGAGGGCCAGCTAGCAGGGACCATTTGGGAGGGAGAGAGGGCCAGCTAGCAGCGACCATTTGGGATGGAGAGAGGGCCAGCTAGCAGAGACCATTTGGGAGGGAGAGAGGGCCAGCTAGCAGCGACCATTTGGGATGGAGAGAGGGCCAGCTAGCAGAGACCATTTGGGATGGAGGGTCCAAGGATTCAAGGGTCCAAGGAGGAACAAAGAGGGTCCCCGCTTTTTCTCAACAAAAACTTAATTCTAATATAGAAAATAGAGTAATTCGCAAAATCTGATGTGCCGGCAGCCATCTCGGGACCATTACGCACCTAATGACGTATCATTAGGATTTTCGGCATTCTGAATCTCGACATTATTAAATCTCGAGCTTTTGAGGTTTCGGCATTTTGAACTCCGACTGGTTAAAATTGTGATGTGATGTCATGTAAATAATCTATAATAAATTATGGATACGGTGAATTAACTGTAGGCAGCGAAAACACAAGCTTACGGACGAATGTGTCTTTTTCTTTCGACGTACATAATTACGGTTTTGAGCTTATTTTAGGGTTTTTTAGCTAAATTTTCCTCCCATTTCTCGACGGAATCGGAATCAGCACAGCCGAATTACCGAATTAGTCCGACTTAATCGATTTTACATGCTGTTAAACCGGTTATGCATAGATTCTTGTTATGTGTTGATCAGAGAAAGACCAAGTGTTGCGGAGTCGAAACACATGGTTTTCAAAAAAGGAAGTTTAAGGCGTTGAATCGCAGCAAAAGGTGTTTCACCAAACTGCCACTATCATGAATGACGCACAGTGATAATGAGACCTTGCCATGTATTCCAGTCGTCACTTTATTTCGGAACAAGTTAGATGTGGCAGGGTGACCCAAAAAAAGTCGAGCCCGATCTAGCGGTCTGGAGGATGCCCGGAATGGGATGATTTTTACACAATTCGAAAGATCTTAAAAAGGCAATAGCGTTAGGGGGGGGGGGGGAGGGGAGGGGTCAGGAGGGGGAAACTACTTTTGATTTGCCACATATGCCTTTACTGGTCTGATGCGTTCCCGTCAGTTACTAAAAACAGCCCGCCCTGTTTTGTGTGATCTCTGCTACAGTACCACCCTTGGCAAAGTAAATACCCCCTCCCCCCGCCACTGATCATATCACTTTTCCGATGATGATATTTGGGGGCGGGGCCCAATACATGGAAAAGCTGGAAAAAATGGGTTGCAAACCGATGGCCAGGCGGATTTCTCTAAAGATGTTTTGTTCTCTTATGTATCTCGGTTCCCCTTAGTCCCACTGGGCTGTAAGATATACCAAAATACTACCCAGATCAACACGAACATTTTGGTATGCTTAACACACCTGTAGATGAACAGAGAGCCAAGATGCAAGAGTTGCGGGCCGGTTGGCGGGTGTAAAATACCGACATGTTTCATCCAACTGGCTGTAAAAATAGCTGGTACTGTTCCAGATTCTTTCATTGAATGTCTTCTTACATTTCCTTCATTTTTTGCGTAATTACTGTAATCTTAAGATAATTCTTGCCCAAAATAAAAGAAATAGTAAGAATTCTCTCGCACGCTGTCTCTCTGTTGCTCTCTCTCTCTCTCTCTTTCTCTCTCTCGCTCTCTCTCTCCCTCTCTCTTTATCTCTCTCTGAAGAGATCTCCAAGTATTTACTGGCGAAATTTACAGCAACAGCGCGCAATTTATTTTAGGGGGACCGATACCTGGATTCACGTTATTTTTCGTCACCAAGCTCCCTCCAATTCTGCAACATTGTTTTCCGGCGACAATTTTCCGTAACACCGAATAGACAAAGAAGAAGTTTTTTAAGCAAAAATTTTCATTTTTTAAATTTTCAAAACGTCAATCGCTTGAGCGTAAAAAAATATACAAATAGGAATTATTTGCAGCACAAAAAAAGTATCTCAGAAATATTTTACAGCATCAACACTATTGCTGCAAAATTATGGGCAACACATAGGATAACGGGGGCCCTATTTGGAATATTTTCGATATTTTGTATAGGCCAGTCGAAAGAGAGCCGAAAAATATGCTTGAGAGCTTTTATAGCCTGAAAACCTATATTTAAAACTATTTTTATTATTAAAAAAATCTTGTTCCTCGGTTAAAATGCGGCGGTGAAAGAAACGTACAGTCTAGATTCAAGGGCCGCAGCCATGCATCAAATATATCAACAATTTCGTGAAACACAAAAATTTAATGCCTAAAATCGTGGGATTTTTAAGATTTCTAGAGTTCCTTGTGTTACAGATTGTATTCTTCATTCTATTCGGCATTTTCGCCCGCTACGATAATGAGTCGATGCCCTCAAGTGGGAATCCGGATACGGAGAACCCGCTCACCGTCACCGCCACTTATCCGAGTCGGTTGAATTTTAATGTTACGAAAAAATGCCCCTTTGTGGAAAGTAATAAATCAGTAGTGCCGTCTCTCTATATGTGTTTGTGTGGTCCCGGATTCAACTCGAAGGGGAAAGGAGCTAGAGCTTAGCTCTCTTCAGATTCGGATAGAGCGTGGTCAGAAACCCTCAAACTGATAAAAATTATGAAAAAGGTTTAATTTAAATTATTAAAATTTTTGCGCATCTTTTGATATTACTTTCAGCTTACAGCAAACTTTCCATCTTGACGAAAACCCGGAAAAACTGTTTTGACTACGCGATATTCCTATGTTCCGGTCATTTTCGTGCTTCGCAATGTATTACAAAAATGATCAGCGCCTGAAATTAGATATTATCCTGAAGTCTATATTCCTATATAAGTCTACCAGCCGATTACAGCCGCTTCGCGACTGTAATCGTCTGGCCTTCGGGCTACCCCCCATATTCTACACCCCCATAGCCGAAACCGCCTTCAAAAACTACCTAAATACCTTCCCGATGGCTTCAGATACCCCCCATGGCTGCAATCCCCTTCAAAAACTACCTAAATACCTTCCCGATGGCTTCAGATACCCCCCATGGCTGAAATCCCCTTCAAAAACTACCTAAATACCTTCCCGATGGCTTCAGATACGGTACCGCGACACTTGCGGCGCGGACACTTGCGGCGCGACACTTGCGGCGCGACACTTGCGGCTGCGACACTTGCGGCGCGACACTTGCGCCTGACACTTGCGGCGCGACATTTGCGGCGCGACACTTGCGCCCGACACTTGCGGCGCGACCTTGCGGTTATTTAGTATAAGCTATATAAAAATAGTTTCCGGTGTTATTTGATAAGCTGCATCCGAATTTGGTATTAAAAAAATTATAAGAGGTCCGGTTTGCGACCGAAGTCACTCAATTTGGAGGGAAAGTGGCCGCTACTTCCTCCGCTCTGCGACTAAAAAAAGGCTTCGTGCCACCCGGGGCCTAGTCGCTTCGGATGGGTGCGAGCTCGTACAGGGTTTCTAAATCGGGGCGCCCGAGGAGCGCGAAGCGCCCAGGCGCCCCGATTTAGAAAGAGTGGAGCGGCAGCCCATCCGAAGCGACGGCCCACCTTGCCTGACGCCCCCAAGGGGGTTCCGACTGCGGGCCGGTTAATTGCTAATTTTGAACACAAATCCAACAATTAGAAACAAAATCCGTGAAGAAATGCTAAATTTACAACATTTAAAAATAATAAATGCTGCGCCGCAAGTGTCGGGCGCAAGTGTCGCGCCGCAAGTGTCGCGCCGCAAATGACCGCGCCGCAAGTGTCGGCCGCAAGTGTCGCGCCGCAAGTGTCGCGCCGCAAATGTCGCGCCGCAAGTGTCGCGCCGCAAGTGTCCGCGCCGCAAGTGTCGGGGAGCCTTCAGATACCCCCCATGGCTGCAATCCCCTTCAAAAACTACCTAAATACCTTCCCGATGGCTTAAGATACCCCCCATGGCTGCAATCCCCTTCAAAAACTACCTAAATACCTTCCCGATGGCTTCAGATACCCCCCATGGCTGCAATCCCCTTCAAAAACTACCTAAATACCTTCCTGATGGCTTTAGATACCTCCCCTAGCCGAAATCCTTTTAAAAAACGAAAATAACGACCGACCGGATGGAATGAGAGAGAAAAAGAAATGAAATCCCGGTGAAAATTTTCATCCACGAAACGCGCGCCACCTGGCTCACTATGTCCAAAATCACCCCAACCTTCGTCCCCCACCCCTTTACTAAGGGAAAAACTTTCAAAGTCAATTTTAATAATTTAAACTAAAACTTTTTCATAATTTTTTAATCAGTTTGAGGGTTTCTGACCACGCTCTATCCGAATCCGAAGAGAGCTAAGCTCTAGCTCCTTTCCCCTTCGAGTTGAATCCGGGACATGACGGACGGACAGACACCCCTACCTTTTTATTATAGTTGATATTCAGGGCGCCGTGCCAAACAAGAATTCAACTTCGCTGCATTCAACTACCACCGCCAGCCGCCCGCTAACCTAAATCTTGCCAGCATAGATATATCGGTGTTTGTGTATTGAATTTCTGCTTTTTGTGTCTTGTCGTTTAATAGGTCGACTGCTTTACCGAAAAGTTGCCCAAAAAATTGAAACATATTTCCCGAAATACTCCAACCTCTCGAGTCCAATCTGGAATTTGCCAGGTGCGCGGAAATCGTCGGATACAAAACCGCGAATGAGCAACGCCCATTCGATTGAGATAACCGAATCTTACTTGTTCTACTTACCATTTTTTTATTAACCTTTAACTTTTTAATTTAATTTTATTATTTTTATTAAAAGCTTATTAAAAAAGTTACTTGAATATAACCGAAAAACATTTTGCATCATTTTTAATGGTATTTAAAGATCTTTAAGCGGTGATGAGATAAAAACAACAAAAATTACTTATAAATTTGTTTGGAAAAGAAATGTTTTGAACCTAGAGGATGCCGAAAAGCTTTTCCGTGCAGGAATTTACTTCTTGATCGGCATGGCACCCTGAAAAAGCGGAATATAGAAATCCTATCCTATAAGCGAGAAAAGTATGTTTGTTTTCTGTACGGCCGTTTTCTCGGCCGTCAGGCCGCGTTTCGAGCCGATTTTTGGTATGGAGATGGGAAACGCCACTCATAAAAAACGGTTTTTTGGGTTTTTCGAAATTCTTTGATTTAACGATTTTACAAACAAAAATGTGAAAAATCCTTAACATTTTTGGGTACGCACGTTGTCCGGAACTTTTCTCGGCCCCTAGAGGGAATTGGGGTCTCATTTTTGGAGGGTAGATGGGAAAAGTAATTCCCCAGATAGATTTTTTCGGATTTTGCAAAATTCTTTAAAATAATGTTTTTATATGGATTTTTCTGAAAGGTCGTTAATAAATCGCGGGACGGGTCGTGGTGTCCAGGCCATAACTCGACGCCCTGATGGAATTCCGGGCTGAAATTTGGACCGTTTATGCAATCAAGGGCGGGGATCATGCACGTCTTATTATCTTTGCAAAATTTCCACAGATTCAAACTAAAAAAATAGAATTTTGTAAAGTGACGGATCATCTCGGATACCACGAGTATCCGTCGAACGAGAGTGCCGACGCGGAGCCGAAGCTGAAGGCGCAGGTGCTCGACCAGCAGAAGCTGGACGTCGAGGTGAAGTCCTACTCAGTTGACGAGCTTGTCGCTGGACGTGTCGCAATGGTAGCGCAATTCGATTTCCTGCAATTCTCTCTGCTCGACCCCCTAGAAACTGGAAGTTCTCTCTCTCTTTCTCTCTCGCTCACACTCGCTCTCTCTCTCTCTCTTTCGCTCTCGCTTTCTCCCTCCCTCTTTCTCTCTCTCCCTCTTTCTCTCTCTCTGCCTCCCTCTCTCTCTCCTTAAGTATCGCTATCTCTCGCTCGCTCGCTCTCTCTCTCTCTCTCTCTCTCTCTCTCTCGCCTTTTGCCGCTATGAGCTCCTGAACCACATAACCGTATGCTTCCAGAAGCGCGCCATTGACGGAGTGGGAGCCCAAGAGCCACTGGAGAAGGGCAAGGACCCCGACGATGCTTCCCGAATGTTCGCTAGCTTCGATGGCGGATTCGATGAGCTCGCTTTAATTGGTCTGACTTTCAGTGAGGCCCTCAAGGTTGGAGTGGCTATGTGTGAAACCTTATTTTGTTCCAGGCCGAGTCTCAATTTCTGGTCTCGCCGGCCATCGGTTTGCTCAATGAAAAACTGCGCCGTCTTCAGCGGAATCTCTCTCGTCTGAATGAGAATGTATGAATCTCACAAGGGAAGTGCATATATTGGGTTGAAACATAAGTCCGCGCATTCGAACATTGGAAATTTCTTTCTGAAAATTTAGTGGCCAGATTCCGATATTCCCTCTTTACATATATCTATTGGGTTGATGAGTATGTGGGATCAAAATTACAGGTTTTCAGCCCCAGTAGTTTTTAAGATTTTTGCGTTTCGCTCGAGGGCACTTCAAATTTTTTACCGGACATCTTTCCGAACCGCCATAAAGTCACCATAGAAATTGATCATCAATATGAGAATAAGTTGTATCTACTGGCTGTATGCCAAATTAGCCTAAAAAGGAAGCCAAATTTGTTTTGTAGAGGCGGGCCGAAGCGATTTTTCGTTTTCGCTTAAATCTAGCTTCAAAAAGTTCTAATAGGGAAGCAACGCGATTCCGTCCCACACATCGAATAGAGAATTTTATTGCATATCCGTTCATCGAAAAAACATTTTGGTTCTTGCCCGTTTTCCGGTCCGAAAATTACAAAGAAGGAAAAATATTGCCCGAACTTTAGTTCCAACCTAACACATAAGTTGGCTTTCCATATGGGAGCAAGCCGCTTTGGGGTAATCGACCACACTGAAAATCGTGCCGTTGACAGAAAAACCGGAAGAGCTCTCATTTAGCGGATATTTCGCGTCAAAGTTTCCTACGGAAAACGAGGGGAAATACCCGGAAAATGAAAATTACGGATTTTGTCGGTTCCAGCAAGCTTTCCTTCCGTATAACTTTTGCTAGGCTCCCACATGGCAGGCCTGGCAATGGCCGGCCCGGGACGGCCCGATCCTCGAAATCTCCAAAATCTCAACCCGGACCGGCCCTCAAGACTGCCAGGCCTGCCATACGGAATGCCAACAAATATATCCACTTCCCTTCTAACTGTAAAGTGTTTTTACTCAACTTGGAGTTTCGATTCGGGACCAAGCGCATCTTGTGCAGAATTTTTCGCTGATTCCGAATATGTTTTCCAAATTTGCTACGGAGTTTTATTTAAAAAATCATTTTTGGTAACAATTAGGCCGGAAAAATGCCAAAAATTCAGACGCTGGCCCACTATTCCTTGTTTGGGGCCATGGTTCCCAGGGGCCCTGAAGTACCCTCTGACAGCACCCTACCCAGTTGGCACCATGGTGCATTGGTAAATACTCGCTTGCCAAGCGCAGGGCGGCGGTTCGAACCCCCGCCCTGCATCATTTCTTTTGCTTTTTGCATAAAAATCTCATTTTTTTTATCTAAAATGCTTGTTTTGAGCTGTAGGATGCTTGTCGAGCCAACGCCTAGTCAATTTTGACGTTGAAATTAATGAAGAAAATCGAAAACTATAACGATACCTTCATTTTGGTGAAAACTAGGGTCATAATTGCCGTATAACTTTCAGAATAACGGTCCGTAGCAAATTTGGAAAACATATTCGGAATCAGCGAAAAATTCTGTACAAGATGCACTTGGTCCCGAATCGAAACTCCAACTTGAGTAAAAACACTTTACAGTAAGCACGGCGAGAGAGGGCGCCCAGGGGAGAGGCGCAGAGACATTTTCTTTCCCGCGCGTAATCGATTCACTTATGCCGCCCCTATCCCTTTAAACGCCAAATCCACACGACGCGACCGTGACCTGTAACCACAAAGACACGCCCGTCTTTTTATTGTTTCAGTGATTGTTTGTACAATTCGGAATAAATACGTTTGCAGTTATCTTCAGATCATTGCTACCACTGCTCTTCACAAAAAAAATCGATGCTAACAAGGAATTTGCGGAAAAAAAGGAAATTTGCGGAATGCTAACCGCATTCAGCTTTACACATGAACACTCTCTCCCTCTCTCCCTCTCCCGCTCACTCCCTCTCTCTCTCTCTCTCTCTCTCTCTCTCTCTCTCTCTGCCCTCTCTCTCTCTCTCTTTTTCTCTCCTGCTAGTTCCATTCCATTTCCTCCAATCATCCTGCTAGCGTTTTTGCTTTGGCTGAACCACACAATTGTAGATTTCTAGCCGGACGATATCGGATGGGACGAGGATCCGCCGAAAAAGAAGGACGAGGTGTAGTGTTGGAGGTGTAGGGGTAGGGTCAGGGGTGGGCAAGGTTTTGCAGCAGCAAAATCCCGGCAGTCCATTTTCCGGGGGTCCGGCAGTCCATTTTGGAAGGGAAAAAGCTATTTTTGGCGGGGCAGCTACGCCGCCATACTTGGGTTACCATTTGATGGCGCAATTAGATAGATTCCAAGGCTTTCACGGTCTGGGAGTGACGCCAAATTGTGGATCTCATTGTTCCGCGTCGAACCATACTCTATATGTCCCGTCGGCAGTCCGTTATCCTTGAGCTGTTCGAACGGATATATGGAAATAGGGTTATTTTATAGGGGTTTCCGCTCTATTTTCGTAATATGTTAATTTTTCACGCTGAAAGTGACACCAGATTGTGGATATCGTCATTGCGCGCCGAACCATACCCAAGATGCCCCTTCGGCAGTCCGACTTCATGGACATGTTGGACTGCCGGAACGGAAAAACTAGTTTTTCGAGGTTTTTCCGGCATAATTCCGGAATACGGTAATTTGAGGGCCTGAGAGTGGCACCCAATTGTATATCTCGTCATTGCGCGTCGAACCATACCCTACATGTCCTTTCGGCAGTCCGACCTCGAAGAAATGTTGGTCTGTCGGATTTGAACCCCGCAAAATTTCAAGTCGATCGGATTTGAAATAGCAAAATGCCAGCGTGACCTTTTTTATTGGGACACCCTGTATATCGTACCGTAAGACGGGCCTAGAAAAATCTCGCCTACGGCATTGAACCTAGCCCTAAACCCATAATCAAAATTAAAATTTAAAGGCATTAAGCCAGGTTTAGGTAATTTTGTCGTGTATAAATTTAAATTATTCAACTGAACCTGAAAGTTTAAGGTATGTAACCGTGTTAGACCTTGTTATTTAGGTAAATAAATTTTGCATTGAGCCCGATATGTTTGGTTTAGGCGGGTGGCCAATCTGTGCCCAATTCCCAAAAAAAAACATTTTTTATTCAAATCCAACGAAACAGGATATTGTTGTGCACGACTGGGCCCGGAGATTCTGGTTGAAAATCTGAAATTACCTGCTGGAATCCCCACTACAAAATCTGCCATTTCCAGGCGATTAATCGATTGATGATCGGCCAGGCGGTGCCGATGTGAAAAACACTCGGCACATTGTTTCGCCCCGAGGCCGATATCCAGTGTGCGACGGTCGTGCGTAAGTTTTCCCAGGAAAATTTAACGTTTCATACCGCCTCTGAACTCGAAAATCTGTCATTCTAATAGTCCGTGGCCGTTGTTTCAACAAAATTTGCATTTCCAGGAAAATTTAATGTTTCAGAAAAGCTTTTGAACAAGTAGGTAGAATTCCTGCGAATGGTCGCAACTTCTTCTGTGGCAAAATGCCGCATAAATTTTAGATCTTTCGGTCATAAATCGTTTTTAGTGTCCAACGCGGGCGCCTTCGAGCTGGCCTACCAGGTGGACGGCGTACCCAAGTCGATAATCGGCCAAATCGAAGTCGAACCCGATCAAACGCTACGCTGGCAATTCGCGCCTACGGTAGATGCACAATGTGAGCACAAGAGAATTTAATTTTTGGTATTTTTAAATTTAATTTAGTTGGTTAATTATGTACATGTTCGGTTAAAACAATTTAGATTTAAAAATACAGCTTTTTCGAATCTAAATAAGTAGTATTTTTAAAACTTAAACTTTTAATTAAAATTGGACCTAATTAATTTATATACAAATTTGGTTAGGAAAGATTTAAAGTAAAAGGTCTTTCTTTCTGAAAAGGTTTTTCTGGCGTAAAATTATGTTTCGTTAGATTTCTAAAAATTTGCCGGGCCCGTGCGACATATTTAGTTCTGCCGTGATCGACTCGTTTTATGTAGGCTTTTTCCATTTCCGCTTTTTAATTCCTAAATCGTTGGATCTGTCTTAATCACAATGTTTTATATTTCATTATTTTGAAAATTCTTTGCAACATATTTTTTTAAAAAAAATTACTTCTTTAGTTTCGGTGATTTTCGCATCGCAAGTGGCCGAGCCCTCGAATCGGGACGTTGTCATTCTCGGACAGGTACAAAAGTTTCCCGGCATTTTAAGGAAAAATAATCTCGATGAAACAAACTGCTAAAAATGTGTTAGAGAAACTAGCATGGAAACCGGGTTTCAATAGGCATATTCGACCGCATCCGAAAGGTTTAAATTTTAGCGTTAGAGGCGTGGCAACCAGAAATATTGGTTGAAGCTAGGATACGGTTGCTCAGCTCAATGGATTGTGCATGCTATCTTGAAAGCTAATTGTAAAGTGTTTTTACTCAAGTTGGAGTTTCGATTCGGGACCGGGTGCATCTGGGGCGGAATTTTTCGCTGATTCCGAACCCGTTTTCCAAATTTGCTGCGGACTTTTATTTAAAGAGTCATTTTTGGTGCAAATTAAGCTTGAAAAGCCAAAAATTCGGATCCTGGTCAACTATTCGCTGCTTGGTTCTATGTCTTCCCTGGGGCCCTGAAGTACGCTCTCAGAGCACGCTGCCCATTTGGCATCATGGTGCATTGGCAAAGTGCTCACTTGCCAAGCGCAGGGCGGCGGTTCGACACCCCGCCCTGCATCACTCCTTTTGCTTTTTGCATAACAAATCAAATTTTTATTATCGAAAAAGCTTGTTTTGGCGTTAAAGGGCTGCCGACGGCATGTGTCGATCCCCCCCTCATCAACAAATTGGCAAGTAGCCAACAGGGGAGAGAGCGCGTCCAGGGGAGAGGCGCAGAGACATTTTCTTTTCCGCGCGTAACCGATTGACTATGCCGTCGGCATCCCTTTAAGATGCCTGTCTAGCCAATTTCTAGCCAATTTAGACGTTGAAGTTGATCAAGAAAAAGGAAAACGATAACGGTTCCTTAATTTTGGAGAACAACACTACCATAATTACTGTATAACTTTCAAAATAAAAGTCCGCAGCAAATTTGGAAAACGACTTCGGAATCAGGAAAAAATTCTGCACAGGATGCACGTGGTCCCGAATCGAAACTCCAACTTGAGTAAAAACACTTTACAGTAAGTTCCATATTTTTAACCAGTGGAAAAAGAGAAAAAAAGAAAAACAAGTTATCGTCACCTTGTTGTTTTACTCTTTTTATGGCTCAGGTTTTATCGCTTTACTTTCTAAAACGGCATTTTAATGTCTTCAAACAATAGGTGCTTCCAGGTTATCGGGGGTCGGTTATTTTAGCGGGGGTCGGTCGCGAACTTTTTTTCTTTAATAACGTGCGGCTCGGCTAATTAAAAGCTGGCCATTTTTATAGACTTGTGCGCCGTTTCAAATGGTTCTGGACTGTTAGCGGGGGAGGAGACATTAAGAAAAACGTCATAAAACCTGTAGAAAAATTTTTTCTTTATCGGTCTATCGTATATGAAAATGGCTAAAACCGCGCTATAACCCTAGATTTCGTGACTATAGGCTAAAAATTTTTATAATTTTTGATTACCGGAAGCTACTAAAAACAGTATTAAAATAAACTACAATTTATCACTGGCCAGGTATAGGCTAAACAAAAAGAACCGCTAAAATAACGGACCCCCGATAACCTGGAAGCACCAAACAATACAAGCAATTACCACAATCGCCCACGCCTTGACGGTTACTTAAAAATGATACATTACTTTTTAAAATTTCTTGGCCTTTTGTCTTCCCTTTTTGTTATTCAAGTCTTCGGAATAAAACTTCCTGGCTTCAATCATCCTTCAAATTAATTTTTTTTAATCTCAATTTTTACGATTTTATTACCTCCAGTTCATCTCGCAAGTCCCACTACCGTCGATCAACAATGGAGGCTACCCGGGAAATTCGTTGTACAATTTGGACCCGAAGACGGCCGGCGCCATCGGATCACTCTCTGAGGTTGCTAGTTTTTTCGTAATTTCGCATCTAAAATTTTATGATTTCTTTTTTAGCATCGATAATACATTGCATTTATGCCGCATATTTTTTGTAAAGGAAAATTGGAGGCAAACCTTAAAACGCCTCTAAACCTTAAAAAAAGGCTGACTGATTACGGTAATTCGCTTACAATTACCGTTATCTTCGAATTTTTTCCATCTCCAGGATGGTCAAATTGGCTATTCCTCACTTTTAATTGTGGGTTCAATCTAACAAGCAGGTGTAAGAGCCAAAAGAAATTCGGCTCCTGAGAGGGGGCTGGGATTGAACTGGCGCCAGCTCTGGATTGGCACGCCGACGCTCTACTCACTGCGCCACAGGGCTACCGGGAGGAGGGTCCGGGTTCGATTCCGCGACATCGAAAAAAACGAAATTTCTTTTTGCTCTTTTTTGCAATCGATTCGTCTCGGTCTCTAGATGCATTTCTATATCTCAGATTTTTCGAAAGCAAAAATTTTCATTTTTTGGGGTCAATTTTACCCCCAATTTCACACATAAAAGCCGATAAAACTAATTTTTAGAGAAGTCGGCGCATATCAAGCGACACACCATTCGATGCAGAAACTTTAGGTGCGTCTGCCCATGATATAGCCAATATGCGCTGGTTTCTCTAAAATGTCGAAAATGTCAAGAAACTGTTTTTATTATTTGATTTAACTACTTTCCGGCCATTTTCATGCTTCACAATGTATTAGAGAAATGATCCCCACCCCGAAATTAGTATCGTCACAAATTTTCAGCAAGTTTGGTCCAGTAACTTTCGAGATAGTTTTTTAAGGTCGGCAACTTTAACGTTCATTTTCCCCGAAATTAGTATCGACACAAATTTTTATCAAATTTTGTTGGGTATTTTTCGAGATAGTTTTTTGAGGTCGGCAACTTTAACGTTCATTTTCACCCCAAAATTAAACTTTTGAAACTTTCAAAACTATGCAGCCCTACTAATTTGGCCATGCTCTATCCGATGCCGTCAAAAAAACGGAGTCGAAAAAAAACTGTGCCAAGTCATAAGGGGGCCTGTTCGGGTGAATCGCGGACGGCCTTTTAACTATCTATTGGTAAATGCAAAATATCAGAAAAATCGGATGGTAAAGAAATTATATCTGGAATTATTTCTGCAAAAAGTGCCGATTTTCCGAACGTTCCTTTTTTACAGCTAGTTAAACCGCTCTATATTCTTTACCACTGGTTTGATAGCGCATTCCAAGAGCTTCATTTTGATACCCTACATGAGCCCCTAGCGCATTAAAAGTTCCATTATTTTCCTCTTCAAAGTTTTCTACTTTTTCAAAAATGTTCTAAAATTCTTAACGAGTAGGGGGTCGTCAAAAATCATAAAAAACAACTTGTGTTTATTCTTCATACCCAGCATATTTAAGCATTCTGGCAAGGTAACGATGGTCCGATTCGTTTCCGTTCGTGAGATATTTCAGTGCAAACTAGGGGTTTTTTTTCTGGCACCCCCTGTATAACTTTAGTTAGAGTGCAGTTTACCCCCCCCCCCCCCTGCTGGACTGCCGCCTACCATATCTCGGCTCCCTTTTCACCTACAGGTCTGTAAAGTACAAAAAAGTGTTCGTCCTGCTCTGGCGAGTATTTTGGTATACTTCACACAACTGTGGATGAACATAGGGTCGAGATACGGTAGGTGGGGGTCGGCTGGAGAAGGGGGGCCGGGGGTAAACTGCACTTAAAGGGATACCCAATGTTTTTGTGGCAAATATATAGTTATGTATTCCGGAGAGTACAAATGACGCGCGAATTTTGTGCGGGAATGGGTGCCCAGTGCCGCACAGAATTCGGACCCCTTTCCCTCTTGTGACGTCCCCATCCCAAGTAATGGCTTGCCACTATGGCCTAATGGATAGCATCCAGGTCTTCAAAGCGAGGGTCCGGGGTTCGACCCCCGCCCGCGTCATGGTATTTGCTTTTTAAGCCTCGGAAAGGTTGGGTATCCCTTTAAAAGGCCGTTCGCGAGAGACCCGAACTAGCTTGGTACAGTTTTTTTCGACCCTGTTTTTTTGACGCCATCTGAAAGAGCATGGTCGAATTAGTAGGGCCGCACTGCTTTGAGAATTTTAAAAGTTCATTTTCGGGGTTTAAATGGCCGCTAAAGTTGCGTACCTCAAAAATTTATCTCGAAAACCACATGGCCGATCTTGCTGAAAATTTTTGTCAATGCCTAATTTGGGATGGGGATCATTTCTCTAATACATTGGGAAGCACGAAAATGGCAGGAACATAGGTATATTGCGTACCATAAACAGTTTTTGAGGGTTTTCTACTGCAAGGCGGGTCCGGCGCATCTTGAAACTAGCATAGAAAGATGCGCCGGAAAATTCTGCGTCGAATGATGTGCTTTCCAAGATGCGCCCAACTCGCCTCTAGCCGCTGTACCGAGGTTTCGACGTCGAAAACCATCAAAATTGACGTTTTTTGGGAGGATTCCCGGGGGCAGGTCAATAAGAGAGTGTGGAAGGCGTAGAGAGTCGAGACAGGCAGACAACAGCCCTGGGGGAGCGAGTCGGGTGCTGCCCGAGAGCCCCCAACTTGACCACCCTAGCCGTCTCTGCCCTCTACCCCTCTCGCACTATCTCGCATAGCCCAGCCCAGAAATCCCCCAAAAAGCGTCAGTTTTGATGTTTTTCGAGGTCGAAACATCGGTACAGCGGCTAGAGGCGAGTTGGGCGCATCTTGGAAAGCACATCATTCGACGCAGAATTTTCCGGCGCATCTTTCTATGCTAGTTTCAAGATGCGCCGGACCGTTGCAGTAGAAAACCCTCAAAAACTGTTTATGGTACGCAATATACCTATGTTCCTGCCATTTTCGTGCTTCCCAATGTATTAGAGAAATGATCCCCATCCCAAATTAGGCATTGACAAAAATTTTCAGCAAGATCGGCCATGTGGTTTTCGAGATAAATTTTTGAGGTATGCAACTTTAGCGGCCATTTAAACCCCGAAAATGAACTTTTAAAATTCTCAAAGCAGTGCGGCCCTACTAATTCGACCATGCTCTTTCAGATGGCGTCAAAAAAACAGGGTCGAAAAAAACTGTACCAAGCCATCATGGGGCAGTTCGGTTCTCTCGCAAACGGCCTTTTTAAGCCATAACTTTGCTAAGCTCCGATATAGCAGGCCTGGCAAAGGGCCGGCCCGGCCCTCGAAAATCTCCAAAATCTCGTCCCGGCCCGGCCCTGCCAGGTCTGACATACTGAAAGCCAACTTAAGTATATGCACTTCCCTTCACAGCACTGTATCTCAGCAAACACCACGTTTTCCAGATGACTTCCTTCGAAACTCAGAACAATCTGATGGCCACCGGCTTCGACACGCGCAAGAAGCGAGTAAGCGGAAGCCACGAGATTCGAACATATTTTTAGCTCGGCGAGCTCGAGCGTAAGCTGAAGATAGATAGATCCTAGAAGAAATAAATCGATCCTAGAAGAAATAAATAGATCCTAGAAGAAATAAATCGATCCTAGAAGAAATAAATAGATCCTAGAAGAAATAAATGGATCCTAGAAGAAATAAATAGATCCTAGAAGAAATAAATAGATCCTAGAAGAAATAAATAGATCCTAGAAGAAATAAATAGATCCTAGAAGAAATAAATAGATCCTAGAAGAAATAAATAGATCCTAGAAGAAATAAATAGATCCTAGAAGAAATAAATAGATCCTAGAAGAAATAAATAGATCCTAGAAGAAATAAATAGATCCTAGAAGAAATAAATAGATCCTAGAAGAAATAAATAGATCCTAGAAGAAATAAATAGATCCTAGAAGAAATAAATAGATCCTAGAAGAAATAAATAGATCCTAGAAGAAATAAATAGATCCTAGAAGAAATAAATAGATCCTAGAAGAAATAAATAGATCCTAGAAGAAATAAATAGATCCTAGAAGAAATAAATCGATCCTAGAAGAAATAAATAGATCCTAGAAGAAATAAATCGATCCTAGAAGAAATAAATCGATCCTAGAAGAAATAAATGGATCCTAGAAGAAATAAATAGATCCTAGAAGAAATAAATAGATCCTAGAAGAAATAAATGGATCCTAGAAGAAATAAATAGATCCTAGAAGAAATAAATGGATCCTAGAAGAAATAAATAGATCCTAGAAGAAATAAATGGATCCTAGAAGAAATAAATAGATCCTAGAAGAAATAAATCGATCCTAGAAGAAATAAATCGATCCTAGAAGAAATAAATCGATCCTAGAAGAAATAAATCGATCCTAGAAGAAATAAATCGATCCTAGAAGAAATAAATAGATCCTAGAAGAAATAAATAGATCCTAGAAGAAATAAATAGATCCTAGAAGAAATAAATAGATCCTAGAAGAAATAAATCGATCCTAGAAGAAATAAATAGATCCTAGAAGAAATAAATAGATCCTAGAAGAAATAAATAGATCCTAGAAGAAATAAATAGATCCTAGAAGAAATAAATGGATCCTAGAAGAAATAAATAGATCCTAGAAGAAATAAATAGATCCTAGAAGAAATAAATAGATCCTAGAAGAAATAAATCGATCCTAGAAGAAAATAAATAGATCCTAGAAGAAATAAATAGATCCTAGAAGAAATAAATCGATCCTAGAAGAAATAAATAGATCCTAGAAGAAATAAATCGATCCTAGAAGAAATAAATAGATCCTAGAAGAAATAAATAGATCCTAGAAGAAATAACAGATCCTAGAAGAAATAAATAGATCCTAGAAGAAATAAATAGATCCTAGAAGAAATAAATAGATCCTAGAAGAAATAAATCGGGATCCTAGAAGAAATAAATAGATCCTAGAAGAAATAAATCGATCCTAGAAGAAATAAATCGATCCTAGAAGAAATAAATGGATCCTAGAAGAAATAAATAGATCCTAGAAGAAATAAATAGATCCTAGAAGAAATAAATGGATCCTAGAAGAAATAAATAGATCCTAGAAGAAATAAATGGATCCTAGAAGAAATAAATAGATCCTAGAAGAAATAAATGGATCCTAGAAGAAATAAATAGATCCTAGAAGAAATAAATCGATCCTAGAAGAAATAAATCGATCCTAGAAGAAATAAATCGATCCTAGAAGAAAATAAATCGATCCTAGAAGAAATAAATCGATCCTAGAAGAAATAACAGATCCTAGAAGAAATAAATAGATCCTAGAAGAAATAAATAGATCCTAGAAGAAATAAATAGATCCTAGAAGAAATAAATAGATCCTAGAAGAAATAAATAGATCCTAGAAGAAATAAATAGATCCTAGAAGAAATAAATCGATCCTAGAAGAAATAAATAGATCCTAGAAGAAATAAATGGATCCTAGAAGAAATAAATAGATCCTAGAAGAAATAAATAGATCCTAGAAGAAATAAATAGATCCTAGAAGAAATAAATCGATCCTAGAAGAAATAAATAGATCCTAGAAGAAATAAATAGATCCTAGAAGAAATAAATCGATCCTAGAAGAAATAAATAGATCCTAGAAGAAATAAATCGATCCTAGAAGAAATAAATAGATCCTAGAAGAAATAAATAGATCCTAGAAGAAATAAATAGATCCTAGAAGAAATAAATAGATCCTAGAAGAAATAAATCAGATCCTAGAAGAAATAAATCGATCCTAGAAGAAATAAATAGATCCTAGAAGAAACAAATCGATCCTAGAAGAAATAAATGGATCCTAGAAGAAATAAATAGATCCTAGAAGAAATAAATAGATCCTAGAAGAAATAAATAGATCCTAGAAGAAATAAATAGATCCTAGAAGAAATAAATCGATCCTAGAAGAAATAAATCGATCCTAGAAGAAATAAATAGATCCTAGAAGAAATAAATCGATCCTAGAAGAAATAAATAGATCCTAGAAGAAATAAATAGATCCTAGAAGAAATAAATAGATCCTAGAAGAAATAAATAGATCCTAGAAGAAATAAATAGATCCTAGAAGAAATAAATAGATCCTAGAAGAAATAAATAGATCCTAGAAGAAATAAATCGATCCTAGAAGAAATAAATCGATCCTAGAAGAAATAAATAGATCCTAGAAGAAATAAATCGATCCTAGAAGAAATAAATAGATCCTAGAAGAAATAAATCGATCCTAGAAGAAATAAATCGATCCTAGAAGAAATAAATAGATCCTAGAAGAAATAAATAGATCCTAGAAGAAACAAATAGATCCTAGAAGAAATAAATAGATCCTAGAAGAAATAAATAGATCCTAGAAGAAATAAATAGATCCTAGAAGAAATAAATAGATCCTAGAAGAAATAAATAGATCCATAATTTCATTGTATTAAGAACACAATTAAAGAACTTAGTGGGCCTTCCTGGACCCCCCCCCCCCGGTAATGCGAAAGAGCTGAGAAAATCAGCCATTCGTGTTTCCGAAGGGCCGAAGTTTCGAGGCCGAAGAATTTGCGATGTCTTGGGATGGATAAAGAATTATTAGGTGAGAATTGGCACTGTCTTATAATTTTCTGTTTTCGAATTTCCTCAAGGATTTCCGCTAGCTGACCTGGCTGCTTAAAAATCCAAAATCACCGCTGCTAGCCTGCCCTGGAGAAATAGAAACAAATCAAAAACCAGTAGATCCAGCTTTCCCATAGATCTGACAGGCGGTGATACTGACGAATCATGGGCTGTAAAAACCGAAGAGTATTAAAGTTCGACGGATATTTGTATCAAATGAACCGAGCAGGCGGGAGGGCGGGGCGGTAAGGGGCGTTAATTGCGACAAAAATTGCAAAAGGCCGGCCACCCACATAGCTATCGGGTCAGTTATGAAGTGTAATTACGTAAGACAGCGTGAAATATTACTATTGGGCGAACTTGGACTCCCCTCCCCGGCTAACCGTCCAATAAATTGCATGCAACCAAAACCTTAAATTTGCATGTCTTGCTGCGAAGTGAGCTGCAGAGAAATTGACCATTTTCTCGCTCTACCCGTCGGTGCGCGGGCCCGGCCAGCGGCACTATGCCGTCGCCTTTCGGCGAAGTAAGTTAACTTTGTCGTTATCCGGCTAATTTTACGCCTTTAGACGGTTAAGGATGCGAACTTACGCGATTA
The DNA here is from genome assembly GCA_958295435.1 of Mesorhabditis spiculigera. Taxonomy (NCBI): domain Eukaryota; kingdom Metazoa; phylum Nematoda; class Chromadorea; order Rhabditida; family Rhabditidae; genus Mesorhabditis; species Mesorhabditis spiculigera. The sequence goes on from CATQJA010002506.1 coordinate 22,525, forward strand.
CTGCAAACCCTGCGCGCAGGCGGTGTTCGTTCTAAGACCCTCACTGCTCCCCTTCGTCACAGCGGTCGGTTTTTTGGAGTTTCCCACTATATATAAAAAATTTTGATCAACAAGCCAACTTTTTTCGGAAATTTTTTTACTTTTCTTCAGTTTTAAAAACTAAGGTTGAGTTTATTGTCAAATGTGATGATTGCAGGTTTGGCAGGCTCGCTTCCTTTTGCGTCGCGGCGAGATTCGCCTTCGCTCTGAGCAAGAGAGGGTTGGCACACTTTTCCTTGCGTTACAATTGATCTGCTCAGCTCGAATATCTCGTTCTCCGCCGCCAAGCGGAGCTCGAGAGGGCGCAAGGCGGCGGGTCCCCTGGCTGGCGACGACTGGCACGTCTCAAAAGTGGGTTTTCGGATTTCTCGTTGACTAATTAGGGGAGATATGACCCGTATATGGTCCCTAAATGAATTTCGGATTTTTATATCTCAAAAGGCTCAGCAGATCGAAGTTTGCAGCTTGAACTTTTTCTTGTAAGTCAAGGGACGCACAGAGGAAGACGATCATTGCTTCTAAAATCATTACTGGTAAAAGACATTAGTTCTAAAAATCATGACTTTTAAAAAGGCCATTGCTAAAAGTTGGTACGTCGGGTTATCAGTTTTTTGGCACGTTTGGCCATATTTATGCCCAAATCGACACTTAGAATGTTAGAAGTATGACCTTGTGAAGTAGTGGTTTTAGAAGCAATGACATTTAGAAGTAGTCGCTTTTAGGGTTCTGTTCTATTTCGCGTGGGGGAAAAAACTGTGCGGGGGGGGGACTTTTCTTCGTTTTTTTTATAACTCTTTTATATGATGCTATTTTGAGTTGTCAATAAAACTCTTAGTATATTTTTTGACGCTCTATCGAATGGCATTAAAGACATTTTTGAAAGTTATTGAAAATGTCGAAAACTAGCTTTCGACTCCACGATCCCATGTGGAAACACCGAATAAACCTTCTTTTTGCTATAACTATTTTATAAAACAATATTTTTAGATGAAATTAAAACTCTTAGTATATTTTTTGATGCTCTATCGATTAACGGGTTCAAAATATCGAAAAAATCGCGAAAATGCCGAAAACTAGCATTCCGGAACCAGTTTCAATAGTTTTTTTTTGTTTTTGCTATAAATTTTTTATATTACAATATTTTTAGCTAAAACAACAACTCTTAGTATATTTTTTGATGCTCTATCGAATGGCGTTGCAAAAATGCCGAGAAAATAGCGAAAAGATGGAAGGCTCCGCGAAGCATATTCCCCCCCCCGCACAGTTTTTTCCCCCACGCGAAATAGAACAGAACCGCTTTTAGAAGTAACGGCGGGTAGTCACGCACAGACACACCAACATACGCCGAGGCACACACCCACGCCAACATTATCAAAGAACAAAATAAACGACCAAATCAAATGGATAGATAGACTTTGTTTGGTGCATGGAGCGCGAAATACAGGTCTGATCACGCTTTCTAGGGCACCGTTTGAGGCACGCGTTGAAATGGGCGAGGACCAAATTATTGAAGGTCGACCGCGACGCCTCGGATTCCACCAGCTGCACTACCCGGACAGGAATAGTAGGCGTCAATTTTATTGGGAAGCAGCTTCACATACAATTCGGTTCTCGACTATTGATGCGCGGCCAGACCAAATTTTTCCTGGTCCCGAGCGTCGAGATTTTATATAAATAACGGATTGGATTTTCCTGACGATACAAATGTTACAGATTTTCATCAAAAATTAGTTTTAGGTCAAAAAAAATCGCTTTTCGGGCTTTTTTTGAGAATTTTTCTTTATATTTGTTTCGGCTGTTCTAAACATGACAAAACCACCCCCGGGTTTCATTGCCCCCTTGGATACTGATGAACCCAATCATCTAGTGCCAAAATTTAGTTTGTTCTAGTAGCGTTTTTCGTAGTTTGGCCTAACGAAAATTATTAGAGAAGCAGCTCCAAATCAAGTCCTTCGTAATACGCAATTTTATGCCATTAATTACAGCCGACGGCCTGTTCCCCCGCCACGTCCAGGATGTGCTCCCCGTCCGTCTCTTCTCCCTGCAATTCCACGACGCCAACAAACGTTGAGGAGCAGTTCGACATGCAATACCTGGTTTGTTGTCCGAATTTTTCCCTATCTGTCCAGAACTCCGCGGTCAAAACAAACTTAAAGATTTTTGTTGAAATTTGGGCAAAAAGATCGACGATTCGTGCTCGAAAAATCTATATTTTTTTATGTCATCTAAGACGTTGTGAGTCGAAACTCGTGGAAAAATTTGTAAAGTTTCGACGCTCAGGAATAGCAAAAACTGTTTAGAAACATGTCCTCTATTCATATTAGAAACACTGGATCCTAGGCAAGAATTTGGTCCCCCCGATATGGCGCCACTACCCAATACGAAGTATTATATTCGATTAATTGCAGGAAAATCGACACGAAATGCCGATCGAAAAGGGCGAGACGAACTTCTGGACCCGAATTCTAATGCTCGGATGCGCCGTGTTCCCTTGTTGCCGGAAGCTACCCATTGAAGTTCGAATTTCTCGGTGTCTCAATTCGAATCTCCCAACTACTCTCTTCCTCAAAAAAATCCCCGAATTTCAGGAACCTGCTGTCCCCGACGATGCCGAGGTGTTGCCCCGAACCACCGTCGTCAATGAAAAAGAAAAGCATCCCGAAAATGCCGCCAAGGTATCGCCTTTCTAACTGGAAAAATTATTTCGAAAATTCGCAAAAAATTATCGCAGCTCTTTTTAGCTGCTGCAACCCGACGCATCTGATGACAAGGAGCGAAAGAAGCGGCTGAAGGAGGAGTCACATAGGAGTGCTAAAAAGAAGAAGAATAAAAGGGCCAGAAAGGTCAGCTGGATGAACGGAAAACAACACAAGCCGGAAAAGGTAAGAGAATGGATTACGCGAAATTGATTCATCATGGCCAGCCTCTTTTGGACTGCTTCAACCAGACGGCGTCTTTTTCACCTGTTTCTTTCAGGGCACCGACAAGAAGGCGAAGAACACGAAGAAAAGGAAGACCAAGCATAAGGTCCGGGCTGCGTGGTCGTCAGAGAAATTTACGGTATCGCGGTCCGCAACGGGTCTTGCTAGCTTGCCCTTTTAGGGTCCCGCTCCCCTGAATGACGAGGCCCGAATGGCGAACACCAACCTCGACAAGTCGGAAATGCTCGTTGAAGGACAGCCGGCCCCCAGCTACGACGAGGTAATTTTTGCATTTCTAATAAAACTTGTAAGGCCCCGATGTTTGGAAGATGTAAAAAAAAAACAGTTTAAAATACGCCCTGGATTTAAATTGATAAAATCGGAGCCTAAGGAGAAAAGCGGCGAAACGAACGAAACGAAAATTAAACTGCAACGGCCTGAAAAATTAACAAAAATATGGCGTTTTGGGGTACTTGAAACCCAAATTTGACGAAATTTACGACGCTTTGGCATTATCGGTGTAAACTGTCGTATCAGTGTCTGGTTTTTCTAATATAAATAGAGTGATTGTTTCTCAACTGTTTTTTTTACCGTTCATCAACTATAATAAAAAAGTAGTGGTGTCTGTCCGTCTGTCCGGTCCCGAATTCAACTCGAAGGGGAAAGGAGCTAGAGCTTAGGTCTCTTCGGATTCGGATAGAGCATGGTCAGAAACCCCCAAACTGATAAAAAAATTACGAAAAAAGTTTTAATTTAAATTAACTTTGAAAGTGGCGCCTTACAAGGGAAGGTTGTTTGGGTCAGGTGTCAAATCGACTTGAAACTTTGCCAGTGGATAGAAAATCAAAAATAAAGTGGAGTTTCTTAATCTCATCTTTTGCACAATACCCCAAATTAAAAAGTTATAGGTCTTTGAAGTTACATAAAAAAGCACGAAACGACCCGACAATTCTGATCTGGTCCTCATTGTGGCCTGCCCCCTTTTCAAGCTCTTGCGTCGCCCGGACCTGCAAGCGGTTTGGCGCAGTAGGTAGTGCCGTAGAGTGCAAAACTTTTTAAATTTTTGTAATCGAGTTCAAGTCTTTGATGCGTCCAACTTTTTGCGTTTTGGATTTTACGCCAACTAACCTTAATTTGCAAGAGCAAAAAGCAAAAAGCAAAAAGAGAGAAAAGCTTTAGTCTCGAACTTTTGTCAAAAATTTTTCAAAAGATTCTGAGTCAAGCGCACTACCGATTGCGCTATAAGAGACGTGGGGGGGTGGAGACCAGAGAGGGTCAAGAAATCACGCATGAACAAAATGTGGAAACGGTGCGGTATTGGTGCAAAAGCCTGCGCAGAACTCATTTTTTAGACCACAAACTTAAAAGGCCGTTTGCGAGAGGACCGAACAATGCTTGGCACAGTTTTTTTGGACCCTGTTTTTTTGACGGCATCGGAAAAAGCATAGTCGAATTAGTAGGGCTCCATAGTTTTGAAAGTTTAAAAAGTTAATTTTTAGGGTTTAAATTGGAGTCAAAGTTGCCGACCCCCAAAAATTATCTCAAAAGTTACTGAACCAAATTGGTCGAAAATTTGTCACAGTACCTAATTTGGGATGCTGATCATTTCTTTAATACATCGAAAAGCACGAAAATGAGCGGAACATGGTTAAATCGCGTACCCAAAACAGTTTTTCAGGGTTTTGTATTTTACGGGTTCTTGGCGGTCCGTTGTAAATAACCTTAAAAGATGCGCAAAAAAATTCTACATCGACTGAGGTATTTGATACCGGGCCGACAGAAACCCTACTCTTGCTATAAAGCATTTACTGCGCGCAAAACAGCCCCCAAAATGGGTCAAAAACCTCAAAAATGACCAATTTTGAAATCGAAGATATCAAACCATATCTAGAGAACGAGCTGAGTCGATTGCAAAAAAGAGCAATTTCATATAATATTTAAAAATACGTTTATCATATAAAAAGTTTGAGTGCCCCCCGTGATTTCCCACCCCCCCGTTACCCTATGTCCAAAAATTCCACGAACGCTTGTTTTCAGAAACGCTCTTCGCTACGTACCGAAGAAGGGTGTGCCGCCATGTGCGCTAAATTGTGGTCCAGTGGGTCTTTATGAACAGCAGGTTTGCCTTTTTGGGGCGAAACATTTTTCTTTTGCGACTATTTTGTTCATTTTTTCATCGCTTAATCAAAAGCAAGTGTTTACAGATTTTTCAGATGCCGCGAAGCGGCATTTTTCACTGCTTTTTCATATCATGATTTTTAGACTATAAGTAATTTAGTTTTTGGGTAGTTGCCGTAGTACGAGTCTCAGATAGCCAATCCTAAGCCCGAGCCTAAGCCCACGCGTAAGGCTAACCTTAAGCCTGAGCCATCGCCAAGGACTGAGCCAAAGCGTGAGCCATCTGAGGCATAAGCTCTGGCCTGGGCTAAGTTTTTTAACCCATTCTGCAATTTTTGGTCGCATGTAGAGGGGATCACCGCTGTGAATAATTGTCATTGATGGCTAATTGTTATGTTGTTGAAATAATAAAAAAAACCTGCAATCACTTGCATTCGATTCAGCATAAAAAACTGAACAAAATTGTCGAAAAACAGACATTTTGGCCGAACAATTTTCTTTCGAAATTTGTATTGTGGATTTTTAACCAAGATTAAAGGGCTGCCGACGGCATGTGTCGATCCCCCCTCATCAACAAATTGGCAAGTAGCCAACAGGGGGGAGAGCGCCCAGGGGAGAGGCGCAGAGACATTTTCTTTTCCGCGCGTAATCGATTGACTATGTCGTCGGCATCCCTTTAAGGCTTCCTCCTATTAGCCATGGTATCCCCCCATGTCAATTTGACCTCCCTAAAATCTCTATTGCGGCCTGCGAGAATAGCCGAGGACCTATGACAACCTGGGAAAAATTGAAACTTTAACTCTGTCCGATTTCGGGCCCAGATAAACTGTTTCTATCCAGCCTCCGCCCCTCCCCGCCCCACCAGAAGCCCCCCACCCTCAGTTAACAAAATTAATCATTTTTTAGGGAAATGCGCCTACCACCAGCTTCAACGCTTCTTGGACAGAGGATTCAAGCCGGAAAACGTGAAGACCAAGCAGACCTAAAGCGGCAGAACCAGCCCGAAATGGCCTTCAAAATTTATCGGCGTATTTGCCCAGTCCTGTTTCTAAAGAATAAATTGCGAAAATAAACAGCCTTTTCTTCTTCATACACATACATACTCTTTCTGCAACATAGTCCGAAGATCACCAAATAATGGCTCGTCTAAGGGCTCACGTTTTAAATTATAAAAAGCATGATCACATTGAGATACGCGCTACAGGAACAAGTGTCGTATCGGGGGGGGGGGGTACGGTAGATGAAGCATTGAGCTTCGTTGCTTATCAAGCGAAGGGTCTTTTCTAGGTGGATTCTTGTTGTGGAAAACTGATGATGTTGACCATGGGCACCTTCTAAAATTATATTGCGATTCCTACACATTCCTACAGGGCGGGAAAGAAATGTCTCACCGCTTAACTTGTGCAAAATTTTACGCTGATTATCCCTAGTTTTTTTAAATTACGTCCACTTTCGTAAATTTTGCAACCAGGAAATTCCATTTGGGCCGCAATAATGTTTCAAAAAAATTCGTAGTCGAGCGGAGGCTAGCCAGAATAATCTGCAATCGCATAGCCCTATGTATATGAACTGAAGTCTGTCTTACTGTCGCTCTTTTTTTGTTCACTTTGGGATTTCGATACGCGTGATAGGACACTTTGTGTACAGGATTCTCCACTGATTCCGAATGCGTATTTTTCATTCATTTTTAGTTCGTTTCTGAAAGTTATATGCTGCTGTTTTGGAAAAGCCATAAACTTGTTTCTATTACTCATACAAATATCGTTTTTCAAAAAAAAAAGTTGATATGGCTTTTCGGCAGGAAATCCAGTTACGGTTTAGTCAAAAGGCAATTAAAAGACTTCTGAGAGTCAGAGGGGGTTATTTCTTGTTGCGATACCCTTTTTCAGGGTGGCCTGAAAGAATGGTGACCAGAGTTTGGACACAGAATTCCTCGGTAAAAAACAGAACTTCCCTTATAGGTGCAGCAAGATGGGTTCTGTTTCCCATAGATTTTCGCTAAATTTGGGCAGGCGCGTAGCGCACCAAGTAGCCCAGCTTTTTAGCTAGGAATTTAATTGCATAATTCAAGGTCTTAAATTTGAAATCGATAAAATCTAAAATAAATTCCTGTTGATGCAAATACTTCTCGATATCTTGTCCATCTCATTAAGGAGCGTGCCTGACCTTACCGGTAAAGCTCATGGTGCAGCTATGGCTCAGAACCCTCCAACTTGGTCAAGTCACTGAGGCCCGTTATTAAGTGTTTTGTCCAAACCGTTTTTAGCTGACCAAAAGGCACATTCTGCGTTTTGTGTTGTGGGTCTGAAAGGCTGAAGCCTGGGCTACTTCCCACCCAAATTTGAATTCGCAAGAGAAATTCGGATTGAGTGCCGGCGTGCCAGCACCCCCGTTTTCCATCAGCCCCTCGATCAGTTTTTCCCAGTTTTAGGCGGAGTGACCAGAAAAACACTATACCATGTATAAGATGATTGTTTAAGAAAGATAACGTGTTTCTATGAGCTTTCCTGTATTTATAATTTTTCAGAAAATCAAAAAAGTTTCGGTCACCCCTCTTTCGGGCCACCCTGTACTCAGCTATTGTGTTTCAATTTGTTCGGTGTATCAGTTAGTCCGAAGATCCGTAGTCGTTATCAAGTTCTCCTACGTAACCACCTAGTATAGTTGTTTCTAGTAGTATTCGACGACCTTTTTCCCTAATTTGAAACTTCTGTCGCCTGGGCCTGGACCTGGGCGCTTCGCGCTCTTCGGGCGCCCCGTACGATGTACTGTAAGGTACGTCTAGCCGCAGATAGAAATTCATAGCGTGTCGCATTGAGGCGCAGGCTCTATTTTTAGTTGTTTCTTGGGTAACAGAGATCATAACGCATCATTTGATCGCTTGATCTGGCGAGGATATCATGGCTTTACAAAATGATGATTCATAGTATGGTATCGTACTGTTAGGTACGTCTAGCTCCAGATAGAAATTCATAGCGTCTCGCATTGAGGCGCAGGCTCTATTTTTAGTTGTTTCTTGGGTAACAGAGATCATAACGCATCATTTGATCGCTTCATTCGAACAATATTTTGTATTTTTTCGCAACAAAATCAATTTTGTACTTTTCAGCGGGTTCAATCCCCGCGCAAGCGAATTTTTACTTCCGAGCCCCTTTAAAAACCCTTGCAAGCCGCCCGAACAAGGCGTGCCGCAGTTTTTGGAGCCTATTTTTTTGGCGCCGGTTGGAAGAGCATGTTCGCAATACAGGGTGTCTCATAAAAAACACCTCGGCATTTGGCCCACTTTTTTCCAATTGAGCTGAAATTTTCAGGAGTGGTGCGGAAGGCCAACTCCATATAACATGCTTACTTAGAAAGCGCTAGGTGTCCGGATACGCGAGAAAATGCGATAAAACATCCTTAAGCAAGTAAGCAACCATTGGACCATCAGAACCATGGTGGCATAATCCAATGGGGATGGCGAAATGGATGGATGGAGAAGCGATTGAATCCGCCCTTGGCAAAGCATGAGCTCTTTTTTTATAACGTTAAGTTGTTGAAAAAGGCGATCTCTGTATTAGCAAAAGCTTTGAGTTTTATGCCAATTTCGGATGCAAATGGACCTGTGCTTACTAGGGAGGGATCTGAACTCGGCATCGAACTTGGAGAAGTCAGATACACCATTCGACGCGCCTTGTCGAGGGCATTCCAAATATGTAATAAAATCAACCAGAGCCTATAACCGTATAAAGTTATGAGCATTTTAAGTTTTGCACCGAATAACGCCGCTGCGATATGAGTCCCTCCCAGCGCACCGCGTTCATCGGTCCGGTGGCCTAGTGGTGTACACATGGGTCTCTGGGCTGTACGACCAGGGTTCGGATCCGTTCGCAATTTTTATTTTTTGCTTTTTGACCAGTTCTTACTTTTTGCGTTTTCAAACTCGGGAATAAGTTTTTCTTGGCTCTATGACCCCTAAAAAGCACCAGCGATAATAAAATAACCTCGGGCAACAAAACAAGAGGTTAGAGTGCAGTTTACCCCCCCCCAGCCCTAACTTTTCAGCCATACGTCCTATTAATGCGTTGAGTATCTCAAAATGTTCGCCGTGGTCGAATTACTATAAAAAAGTTGTTTTCTTGCAGCGAAAATTGCTAAAAATTTTTTTACAAGATTTTGAAAGTTGAAAAGATTAAGCCGCTATGCTTCGATGTACTAGGAGTCTAAAACTCAAATATTTCTATTTTCCGCTATTTTTTCGGCTCAAACGTACTGTGGGCTTATTCTCCAGAGCAAGAGCTACATTTTGGTACTATTGACAACTCTGTACGTCAAAAGATAGCCGAGATACGAAAACTCACTTTGGAACAGCAAAAATTAACTAAAGAAAACCCAGACTTATAATTGTTATAAAAATTTTTCTAACAATTTTTGATGTAAGAAAACAACTTTTTTATAGTAATTCGACCACGGCGAACATTTTGAGATACTCGGCGCATTAATAGGACGTATGGCTGAAAAGTTAGGGCTGGGGGGGGGTAAACTGCACTCAAGCCAAACAAGAATTGGACGCTCTCTATATCAAAGTTGGTAAAATCGCCAAAAACCGCCCTTTTAAGACTCTGCACGAATTCGAAGAATGTAATTTGTCAAAAATGGAACAGTACCTCTTGATTAGCAGAAAATTCTCTTTCAAATGAGTTATCTTACATAGGCTTTACGCGAAATTCTCGAAACGTCTTCGGCAAGCTGGCCAAACCCTACCCTTACACTGCATTCCAAAAATATTTTTTCCGGAAATTTTTGGCAGCCGTATGTAACATAGCTCATTTGAAAGAGCCTTCTCTGTTGAACAAGGAGCACTAATCAGTTTAGGCTAAATCCCTTTCCGCGAGATGATACAGGGTCTCAAAGATACTGTTTTTCACCATTTTGTTGACTTTGAATGCTCAAAACTTTTTACGGTTATACGCTCTGGTTGATTTTATTACATATTTGGAATCACGTCGACAAGGCGCGGCGAATGGTGTATCTGACTTCTGCAAGTTCGATGCCGAGTTCAGATACCTTCCTAGTTAGCCAAAAAATTCATTGTTTTTCGTTATTTTTGCGTTTTTGCGTCTCCTGCCACTTAGAGCACATTATATACTTTTTGGCCTTCTGCTTCTGGCAAAAAAAGACAGTATACAGTAGTAATAGTATACCTCCCCCCCGATATGAGAATAGTAGCTGATCATGGTAGATGAATAGCCGATGCTATCATGTGTTTTATAATTTTGTTTTTTGTTTGGGGTGTTTTTTCAGCTGGGCTCGCGTAATTACGTTTTTCGAGGACGTTTTTTCGGGCGACTTACGAGATGATTATGGTCCGAACGCTTGATTAAGAGCGTTCGAACTCTCTGGTTCGCTGTCAAATATTGAAACACACTGGCCCAAATCAGGGCCGGTCAGCATGATAGTAGATAAGATGAGTTAGTCATCGAAGGCCCTTTAAAAAGGCGAGCTGCCAGCCATCTCCATACCGTTATTTTTATTTGACACGCTATTTTATAAGTCCGTTTGTCATATTTTACGGTTTTTACGGGACGCGTATGCGGACCAACTTACATCAATTTCTCCAAGGGAAGGTTTTTTGAGCTCTGCCGGATGCTGCCACATAGGATAAACAATTCGATAGAGGAAAATAAATATGACCCTTTAATATAATTTTTTGCCGAAGACCTTTTTTGAAAAAAAGATAAACTTTCTTTAAACTTTCAGCCTTTTTTTTGCTTTCCTTGAACTTTTTAGGGGTTTGTAGATAATTTTTTTTACTGCTTCGTTATTTCATTAATGCAGGGCCGGCTTTCTAAGCGGTATAGATGAATGCAAAATAAAGCGCTAGGGGGCATTTTAACGTAAAGTAGAAGCTTATGCCAAGAATTAGAAGTTAGAAAAAAGTGCTCGAAAATCGCTATCGAGATTTTTATAGTTGCTTTTTGCCGTATTGCCGTCTTCTTCAGGGCAGCAATTGGCCGATTTTCATGAACTGCAACGCAAAGTTGTAAACACAACTCTCTCACAAAAAATTACAAAATTTTCAAGCGCTTTTCAAAGTTTTATAAAAAATTTTCCGCTCGAAATCGGGCTAAACTTCGGTATCATATGGTTCGGTATAATGAATTTCCGTATAGTGGGGCGGAATCGACTGGAGGAAGACCTTGGCGATCCGCTCGTCGCTCTCGTCGAAGCTTTGCTGCTGTTAGGGCTCAGGAAAAATTCAGCTAAAACGCCTTTACTCAAACGTAACCATATTTTCTGCCGAAAATCCATGTCTAATTTTTTCACATTCAAATTTTGCTGAAAATCTAGATTTCTATGAGTAATAAAAATAAGTTTGCGGCGTTTCCAAAAAGCAGGATCGAAATCCCAAAGTGAACAAAAAAAGAGCGACAGTAAGACAGACTTCAGTTCATATACATAGGGATATGCGATTGTGGCTTATTCTGGCTGATAGCCTCCGCTGGAATACGAATTTTTTTGAAACATTATTGCGGCCCAAATGGAATTTCCTGGTTGCAAAATTTACGAAAATGGACGTAATTTAAAAAACCTAGGGATAATCAGCGTAAAATTTTGCACAAGTTAAGCTGTGAGACATTTCTTTCCCGCCCTGCCGGAAGTTCCCAAAGTTTTACCATATAACCTGTGTGTATGACATTATTTGCAGCTGTATTTGACAGTGACGCGAGCGAGGCTTCAAGCCGAAAAAAACGTGAAACGCGCCGCGCCCAAGCAGACCTAAAGCGGAAGAACCAGCCCGAAATGGCGTTTAGATTGTATCTGTATATCTGCCCAGCCCTGTTTCTAAAGAATAAATTGTGAAAATAAACCGGTAAACCGGGGGGGGGGGCGTACGGTAGATGAAACATTTGCGCGTGATAACAAACAACACACTTTGACACTTTGTGTACAGGATTCTCCACTGATTCCGAATGCGTATTTTTCATTCATTTTTAGTTCATTTCTGAAAGTTATATGCTGCTGTTTTGGAAAAGCCATAAACTTGTTTCTATTACTCATACAAATATCGTTTTTCAAAAAAAAAAAGTTGATATGGCTTTTCGGCAGGAAATCCAGTTACGGTTTAGTCAAAAGGCAATTAAAAGACTTCTGAGAGTCAGAGGGGGTTATTTCTTGTTGCGATACCCTTTTTCAGGGTGGCCTGAAAGAATGGTGACCAGAGTTTGGACACAGAATTCCTCGGTAAAAAACAGAACTTCCCTTATAGGTGCGGGCAAGGTGGGGTTATGGGTTCTGTTTCCCATAGATTTTCGCAAAGCTTTACGATCCTACGTGAGAAAAAAGCGCGGGAGAAACCTTGGACGCTTTGGGTCCGTCTGATTTGAAAAGGATGTGCATTTTGGGGAGGACGATCTGGTAGTTGGAACAGCTTACAGGGAAAATTTGGCAGAAATAGAGACTTATAGCAAGTTGCCAGGTCGGCTTCTATCCTACGTTGTTCTAGGGTGGGAAGTGAGAAAATTTCGAGTCGGTCTGCATAAGGAGGGGGTGTTGAATTTGGGAAGAGTTTCAGTAAAGCGAAACGAGTAAACTTGCGCTGAACGCTTTCTAACTCGTTGATTTGGCACTTCTGAACCGGGGACCAGACCTCACTGGCATATTCCAAAATTGGCCTAACTAAAGTGCAGAAAGCACGTCTATATGTTGCTACGTTTGGGACCTGGATGCGTTTGATTAAAAGGTACGAGATTCGTGATGCGCTGAGTCGTATATGCGAAATATGTTGTTTAAATTTCAGCTTATTGTCGTAGGTCACTCCGAGATCCTTAATCGACTGCGTTTCCTTAATAGGCGATGGTCCTAAAAAGAGGCCAGAAGCTAGCGTTGCCAGAAATATGTTGAGGGGTTTCTATTTCTACATAGAAAGTCGTAGCTAGGTGATCGCAATTTAGAAATGGTGTATGCGCGGTGCAAGAGTTGACAAGGCCAGGCGTGGAAATGACCAGGTCCAGCATTTTGCCGATTTTAGGGTATGTGGTAAAGTTTGAAGCTAATTCTAATTGAATCTAATCTCTAATAGTCGCGAAGCGGCTGTAATCGGCTGGTTTCCTACAATCCCTAAAACAGAAACGTTTTTGGCATCTTTTATTTTTTAACATCAACTTCGAAAAATGTTTGTGGGGGTATATTAGAATTCCAAAAGAATAAATTCCAAAAGTCCTCCCATCAGAATGCCGCGCTTGATTTTTGATAGATTTTTAATTGTACGTACTAACCCCTTTGAATTGTTTATCTAGTTAACCGGGAGGTTCATTTATTTTTGTGAAACATTTTTTCGGCAATGTGAAAGATTTGAGCGTCGTTGCTTCTGAAGCGAAAGCTCTTTTCTAGGTGGATTCTTGTTGTGGAAAACTGATGATGTTGGCCATGGGCACCTTCTAAAATTATAAAATGCATGATCGCATTGAGATACGCGCTACAGGAACAAGTGTCATATCGGGGGGTACGGTAGAATATGCGCTACAGGAACAAGTGTCATATCGGACGGGGGTACGGTAGATGAAACATTGAGCTTCGTTGCTTATGAAGCGAAGGCTCTTTTCTATGTAGGTGGATTCTTGTTGTGGAAAAAAAGGAAAAAAAGAGATGTTGACCATGGCCACCTTCTAAAATTCTCAACTTACAAGGGAACCTCAAGTTGGCACGGTGGAATTTCGAAAAACGCTCGCGGCTACCCCTAGGTTTTCGACTATGGCGATTCCAACGCTCTAGTCAGAATTTCCTTAATGAGCCTCTGGACAGAGATACAACACTTCCGGAAAATGATAATTTACAGAGATTCTGACAAGAGCGTTGGAATCGCCATAGCAATATAGCAAGTAGGCTATTTTGATCGAATCAGGAGATGAACCTCATTTTCGAACAGTTCGCACAACTCGGCGCCAATCCGATTGCAACTCATTTGGGGGTCGTTTGTTAGCATTTCTTCGAGGTTGTTGAACACGGCGGACGATTTCGAGACGTCTTTTTCTAACCGCGCTAGCAGCCCCTGGTCAAAGCTGCTCAAGAGCTAAAACACGTTGGGCAGCTGCTGCTAGCTGGCCCTCTCTCCTTCCCAAATGATCTCTGCTAGCTGGCCCTCTCGCCTTCCCAAATGGTCTCCGCGAGCTGGACCTCTCTCCTTCCCAAATGATCTCTGCTAGCTGGCCCTCTCTCCTTCCCAAATGATCTCTGCTAGCTGGCCCTCTCTCCTTCCCAAATGATCTCTGCTAGCTGGCCCTCTCGCCTTCCCAAATGGTCTCCGCTAGCTGGCCCTCTCTCCTTCCCAAATGATCTCTGCTAGCTGGCCCTCTCGCCTTCCCAAATGGTCTCTGCTAGCTGGCCCTACCTCCTTCCCAAATGGTCTCCGCTAGCTGGCCCTACCTCCTTCCCAAATGGTCTCTGCTAGCTGGCCCTACCTCCTTCCCAAATGGTCTCTGCTAGCTGGCCCTCTCTCCTTCCCAAATGGTCTCTGCTAGCTCGCCCTCTCGCCTTCCCAAATGGGTTCTGCTAGCTGGCCCTCTCTCCTTCCCAAATGGTCTCTGCTAGCTGGCCCTACCTCCTTCCCAAATGGCCTCTGCTAGCTGGCCCTACCTCCTTCCCAAATGGTCTCTGCTAGCTGGCCCTACCTCCTTCCCAAATGGTCTCCGCTAGCTGGCCCTACCTCCTTCCCAAATGGTCTCTGCTAGCTGGCCCTACCTCCTTCCCAAATGGTCTCTGCTAGCTGGCCCTCTCTCCTTCCCAAATGGTCTCTGCTAGCTCGCCCTCTCGCCTTCCCAAATGGTCTCTGCTAGCTGGCCCTACCTCCTTCCCAAATGGCCTCTGCTAGCTGGCCCTACCTCCTTCCCAAATGGTCTCTGCTAGCTGGCCCTACCTCCTTCCCAAATGGGTTCTGCTAGCTGGCCCTCTCTCCTTCCCAAATGGTCTCTGCTAGCTGGCCCTACCTCCTTCCCAAATGGTCTCTGCTAGCTGGCCCTACCTCCTTCCCAAATGGTCTCTGCTAGCTCGCCCTCTCGCCTTCCCAAATGGGTTCTGCTAGCTGGCCCTCTCTCCTTCCCAAATGGTCTCTGCTAGCTGGCCCTACCTCCTTCCCAAATGGTCTCTGCTAGCTGGCCCTACCTCCTTCCCAAATGGTCTCTGCTAGCTGGCCCTCTCTCCTTCCCAAATGGTCTCTGCTAGCTGGCCCTACCTCCTTCCCAAATGGTCTCTGCTAGCTGGCCCTACCTCCTTCCCAAATGGTCTCTGCTAGCTGGCCCTACCTCCTTCCCAAATGGTCTCTGCTAGCTGGCCCTACCTCCTTCCCAAATGGTCTCTGTTAGCTGGCCCTACCTCCTTCCCAAATGGTCTCTGCTAGCTGGCCCTCTCTCCTTCCCAAATGGTCTCTGCTAGCTGGCCCTCTCTCCTTCCCAAATGGTCTCTGCTAGCTCGCCCTCTCGCCTTCCCAAATGGTCTCTGCTAGCTGGCCCTCTCTCCTTCCCAAATGGTCTCTGCTAGCTGGCCCTCCCTCCTTCCCAAATGGTCTCTGCTAGCTGGCCCTCCCTCCTTCCCAAATGGTCTCTGCTAGCTGGCCCTCCCTCCTTCCCAAATGGTCTCTGCTAGCTGGCCCCTCTCCTTCCCAAATGGTCTCTGCTAGCTGGCCCTCTCTCCTTCCCAAATGGTCTCTGCTGGCTGGCCCTCTCTTCTTCCGAAATGGTTCTTCTATTACGCGCTTGAATTCTGCGCTTCTTGATGCTGCTTCTGTTTATTTCGTCTTTTCGGCAATAACTTCAACTCAAACTCTAATAAATAGATTTATTTGAGACATTCATAGGAATGACAGAATCAGTAACGAAAAACACAATACACCCACAAAACACAATCACCAGAACATCAATACGTAGTCAATAGTCAGCCGATAAAATTCATGAATCGGTCGATGATCGGTCAATCGTCGGCAGCCGGCAGCTTGGAACGGAATCCCATCGACACCCACTCCTCAAATTGGCACCAGTTGCAGGGCCCTGTAAAAAAATGGATAGAGAGCCGCTCCCGGACTGGGACTTTTTTTTCTTAGGATCAAATTTAATCAACTCCTTTTAGGATCGAATTTTTGAAATACAAATATTGTAAGTGTTCCTAACTGTTTTTTTAATAGAAAATCGGTTGAAATTGCCTGTCCTTTTAAAATGAAACCCACGTCCTGCACTACAATATGGTGTCGAGCAGCCCGGCGACTTTCTGGCTCGGATCGATAGGCGACTGTAAAGGTAAATTGAGCTTCAGGAAAAATTAGGGGCAACGGTTTACGTCCACCCCAACGCCGCCCCCCCACCAGGGTAGTGCAAATATGGGTCCTGGCAAATCGCTTAGCACCAATTTGTGGATCATTCGATGTGAAACAAATAAGGTTGCCGACGGGGATTCTGAATATCTTGTCTGAATGTGCTAAACGCTAAATACAAAAATTTATGAGCATTTAAAGTTCTGTCGTCATTTTCACCCCCCCTCCCCCTTATGATGCCCTTCGAGAGTTTCAAAATTTAAGAAATACCATCCTGAAGAGCACGACTTGATGCACATTTTGATATGCACCACTTGACCATACAGGCGGGAATGGGGAAACTACACTACAAAGAGAGATCCTTTGAGAAAACCTGGCGGCAAAAGCCCTATCTCGAGATATCGCGCCCCCGGCCGCTACGCCGGCCTTGGCGCCCCCATTTCGGAACCCTGTACGAGCTCGCGCCCATCCGAAGCGACTAGGCCCTGGGTGGCACGAAGCCTTTTTTTAGGCTCAAACTGGGTGTGTTGAGTAAAGCTAAGCCTGTGTCGAAACGTTATTTATCTTATCGATCAACGAAAACCGAGTTTTCGAAGTCAGAATCTTGCACTTCGAAGTCATGTATCTCGAACTAGTGCTTTAGCCGCCAGGTTTTCTCAACGGATCTCGCACCAGCTCGTCCTGCTGAGCATTTTGACATATCAAGAGTTGGGTTTTGAGTAGGTGACCGTATAAGCAAATTTAGCCGCGGAATCTCCCTTTGAGTCATTAGTCATTTCCGGGCTTATGGAAAAAAAAGTTGGCCGGCCCCCGATATTGCGCAAAAACCAAATGTCCGAATTGTTACTTTCGACGTGATGATTATTCGAGGTAATGAAATTCGGCATTATGAATTGACATACAGCGGTGCGGATTCCTGGAGACGTGGGAGCTGCGGATGCGTTGTTGTCCGTCCGGGCGGGCGGGTCGGCGATCTTCTACAAAGTAAAGTGTGCCCAAGCAGGTATTGGAGTTCGTGACCCGTCGAGAATCGCTTACCGGCTGAACAACGACATGCTGCGGGTCGCGACAGAGCGGCTAAAATACCATTTTAGCAAAGTGGCTCAGAATACACCAAGGTTGAAAAACCGCGTCGCGTTTTTCAACCCTGGTCGCGGCTCATAAACAGGTTCAAACCGCGCCTTCCATATATTGGATTCGATAATCTGTTGGATTTCATTTAGTAGTAAAAAAATTGCTACCTCTTCAAGTTCTTCTTTCGAAACGCGGCCATGCATTCCAAGGTATCGACCCTCACGAATCGCACGACGAGTCTTCTGAAGTGGTGTTGTACCGGGGAGTAACCAGAAAATTGCGTTCCGCGTTCCCTGTGCGCCAGAACGGTTCTTTCCCTCTAGCGGCGGGAACCAAATTTTCCTAAGAATCCAATTTTATTAAAAAATACAAAAAAAATTCGTTCGCATTTCCGGCGGAGGAACCAACTTTTTTCTTCGAATCTCATTTTTCAAATATGAATGATGGAGGTGTTTCTAAATGGCTTTTTTACTATTCATAAACGTGAAAACTTTACCAATTTTTCTTAAAAAGCATCAAAAAGAGCGATTTTTCGACCAAAAAGGCCGATGTTTGTCGACTTTTCAACATTTTAAAAAGTTGTAAGATATTTTTACTAGTTTAAATATGTTATCTAGTAATAAAAAACCCCATCAAAACACTGTCTTAACTTATTAGGCATGTCTAGCTAGACTCCAACAAAAAAAAATTCGGTCTCCCTCCCCCCGATAATGCGAAAGAATCTAAAAAAACCTTTTTCCACCAAAGATGGCCATATCTTCGACCAAAAAGAACCCCCGAAAAAGATCCCCCCGTTCCGATAGTGCGACAGAACCCCAATTCCTTTCAATTTCAAAGGTTAACCGTACTTTGTCGTAGTCTTTCTTCCGGCGGGCAGCATCTCCTGCAGCTTGCACGCGCCCATCCGGATTTTCGATCATGCACGCCTAAAATGTAGATGCAGTTTTTCGCCGCAGTACGTTTGCAATACGCTTGCGTGCCCGCCCCCGACTTTTGCGATGCTACCCGTTTGTGGTGGCCGGGGAGCTAATTGATATTTTACCGCCGATCAATTTACAGTATTTAGTAGTTTTTGATTTCTAGGAAGCCATCAAATAATAATAACATTTGTGGAAAGCTAGTGCTTTCGCAAAATCGTAGGAGGGCAGGCCCAACCTTTTTCCTAGAAGTCCAAAAATGCTTCGTAAAGCAACATTAAGTATCGCAATAGTGTTTTGGCCAAGCTTATTAAAATTTCAAGCACAAAAAGTTTGAAACTTTGGAAAATTTCTGGGAAATTTGGGTCCAAACATGATAATGAAAAAGTGTAATGATTTCAATGTTTACCAGCCGATTACAGGCGCTTCGCGACTGTAATCGGCTGGACTTCGGGCTACCCTCCATATTCTACCCCACCACATTTCATCCCTACCTTACGCTGATGCCTTCATGGCAATACCTACACGGATGGCTTCGGATACCCCCCATAGCCGAAACCCCCTTAAAAAACTACCAAAATACCTTCCTGATGACTTCAGATACCCCCATAGCCGAAACCCCCTGAAAAAACTACCAAAATACCTTCCTGATGGCTTCAGATACCCCCCATAGCCGTAATCCCCTTCAAAAACTACTTAGATTCCATCCCGATACTTTAAATGATTTAAATAATAAATTAACATAATTAAAAAGTATTAAAGTAACTTAAAAAGCTATTTGGGCGCGGGAAGGGGCCTGGGGAAGAGGGGCGAAGCGCGCTCTATCCGAATCCGAAGAGACCTAAGCTCTAGCTCCTTTCCCCTTCGAGTTGAATCCGGGACATGACGGACGGACAGACACCACTACTTTTTTATTATAGTTGATGAACAGTAAAAAAACAGTTGAGAAACAATCACTCTATTTATATTAGAAAAACCAGACACTGATACGACAGTTTACACCGATAATGCCAAAGCGTCGTAAATTTCGTCAAATTTGGGTTTCAAGTACCCCAAAACGCCATATTTTTGTTAATTTTTCAGGCCGTTGCAGTTTAATTTTCGTTTCGTTCGTTTCGCCGCTTTTCTCCTTAGGCTCCGATTTTATCAATGTAAATCGAGGGCGTATTTTAAACTGTTTTTTTACATCTTCCAAACATCGGGGCCTTACAAGTTTTATTAGAAATGCAAAAATTACCTCGTCGTAGCTGGGGGCCGGCTGTCCTTCAACGAGCATTTCCGACTTGTCGAGGTTGGTGTTCGCCATTCGGGCCTCGTCATTCAGGGGAGCGGGACCCTAAAAGGGCAAGCTAGCAAGACCCGTTACGGACCGCGATACCGTAAATTTCTCTGACGACCACGCAGCCCGGACCTTATGCTTGGTCTTCCTTTTCTTCGTGTTCTTCGCCTTCTTGTCGGTGCCCTGAAAGAAACAGGTGAAAAAGACGCCGTCTAGTTGAAGCAGTCCAAAAGAGGCTGGCCATGATGAATCAATTTCGCGTAATCCATTCTCTTACCTTTTCCGGCTTGTGTTGTTTTCCGTTCATCCAGCTGACCTTTCTGGTCCTTTTATTCTTCTTCTTTTTAGCACTCCTATTCGACTCCTCCTTCAGCCGCTTCTTTCGCTCCTTGTCATCAGATGCGTCGGGTTGCAGCAACTAAAAAGAGCTACGATAATTTTTCGAATTTTCGAAATAATTTTTCCAGTTAGAAAGGCGATACCTTGGCGGCATTTTCGAGGTGCTTTTTTTCATTGACGACGGTGGTTCGGGGCAACACCTGGCATCGTCGGGGACAGCAGGTTCCTGAAATTCGGCAGCTTTTTTTGAGGAAGAGAGTAGTTGGGAGATTCGAATTGAGACACCGAGAAATTCGAACTTCAATGGGTAGCTTCCGGCAACAAGGGAACACGGCGCATCCGAGCATTAGAATTCGGGTCCAGAGTTCGTCTCGCCCTTTTCGATCGGCATTTCGTGTCGATTTTCCTGCAATTACTCGAATATAATACTTTGTATTGGGTAATGGCGCCATATCGGGGGGGGCCAAATTCCTGCCTAGGATCCAGTGTTTCTAATATGAATAGAGGACATGTTTCTAAACAGTTTTTGCTATTCTGAGCGTCGAAACTTTACAAATTTTTCCACGAGTTTCGAACCCAACAACATCCTAGATGACATAAAAAAATATAGATTTTTAGAGCACGAATCGTCGATCTTTTTGCCCAAATTTCAACGTAAATCTTTAAGTTTGTTTTGACCGCGGAGTTCTGGACCACAGAAAAATTCGGACAACAAACCAGGCATTGCACTCCGTACTGCTCCTCAACGCTGGATGGTGGCGTGGTTTAATTGCATAGGAGACGACACGGTCCGAATTTTTTTGGAGCGACGTCCTGGACGTCCGCGGGAGAACAGGCCGTCGGCTGTAATTAATGGCATAAAATTGCGTATTACGAAGGACTTGATTTGGAGCTGCTTCTCTAATAATTTTCGTTAGGCCAAACTACGAAAAACGCTACTAGAACAAACTAAATTTTGGCACTAGATGATTGGGTTCAATCAGTAACCAAGGGGCAATGAAACCGGGGTAGTTTTGTCATGTTTAGAACAGCCGAACAAATATAAAGAAAAATTCTCAAAAAGCCCGAGAAAAGCGATTTTTGACCTCAAACTAATTTTTGATGAAAATCTGTAACATTTGTATCGTCAGGAAAATCCAATCCGTTATTTATATAAAATGGCTCGGGACCAGGAAAAATTGGTCTGGCCGCGCATCAATAGTCGAGAACCGAATTGTATGTGAAGCTTCTTCCCAATAAAATTGACGCCTACTATTCCTGTCCGGGTAGTGCAGCTGGTGGAATCAGAGGCGTCGCGGTCGACCTTCAATAATTTCGTCCTCGCCCACTTCAACGGGCGTGCCTCAAACGGTGCCCCGTAAAAGGCGTGATCAGACCTGGTGGTTATCAGAGCCCATGCACCAAACAAAGTCTATCTATCCATTTGATTTGGTCGTTTATTTTCTTCTTCTGATAATGTTGGCGTGGGTGTGTGCACTCGGTATATGTTAGTGTGTCAGTGCGTGACTACCCGCCGTTACTTCTAAAAGCGGTTCTGTTCTATTTCGCGTGGGGAAAACTGTGCGGGGGAATATGCTTCGCGGAGCCTTCCATCTTTCGCTATTTTCTCGGCATTTCTTTGCAACGCCATTCGATAGAGCGATCAAAAATATACTAAGAGTTGTTGTTTTAGCTAAAAATATTGTAATATATAAAATTTATAGCAAAACATGAAAAACTATTGAAACTGGTTCCGGAATGCTAGTTTTCGGCATTTTTTTCAAGGATTTTTCGATATTTTGAGACCCGTTAATCGATAGAGCATCAAAAAATATACTAAAAGAGGCTAATTTCATCTAAAATATTGTTTTATAAAATAGTTATAGCAAAAAGAAGGTTTATTCGGTGTTTTCCACATGGGATCGTGGAGTCGTGGAGGTGTTAGTTTTCGACATTTTCAATAACTCTCTAAAATGTCTTTAATGCCATTCGATA
The DNA here is from genome assembly GCA_958295435.1 of Mesorhabditis spiculigera. Classification (NCBI taxonomy): domain Eukaryota; kingdom Metazoa; phylum Nematoda; class Chromadorea; order Rhabditida; family Rhabditidae; genus Mesorhabditis; species Mesorhabditis spiculigera. Next base: position 44,467 of record CATQJA010002506.1, read on the forward strand.
GATTGTTGTCAAAAAATATACTAAGAGTTTTATTGACAACTCAAAATAGCATCATATAAAAAGAGTTATGCAAAACGAAGAAAAAGTTTCCCCTGCACAGTTTTTTTGCCCCACGCGAAATAGAACAGAACCCTAAAAGCGACTACTCTAAAATGTCATTGATTTTTAAACCACTACTTCACAAGGTCGCACTTCTAAATATTCTAAGTGTCGTTTTTTTTTTTTTTATGGCCGAAACGTGCCAAAAACTGATAACCCGACGTACCAACTTTTTAGCAATGGCCTTTTTAAAAGTCATGATTTTTAGAACTAATGACTTTTAGCAGTAATGATTTTAGAAGAATGATCGTTCTCTCCTCTCATGTCCTTGACTTACAAGAAACAGTTCAAGCTGCGAACTTCGATCTGCTGAGCCTCTTTGAGATATGAAAACTGGAAATTCATTTATAAACGTACATACGGGCCATATCTCCCTAATTAGTCAACGAGAAACTGGAAACCTCACTTTTTGAGACGTGCCAGTCGTCGCCAGCCAGGGGAGACGCCGCCTTGCGCCCTCTCGAGCTCTTTTGCTTGGCGGCGCAGAACGAGACATTTCGAGCTGAGCAGATCAATTGGTAACGCAAGGAATAGTGTGCCAACCCTCTCTTTGCTCAGAGCGAAGTCGAATCTCGCCGCGACGCAGAAGGAAGCGAGCCTAAAGAACCTGCATCATCACTTTTGACTGAAAACTCAACTTTCGTTTTGGAAACTGAAGAAAAAGTGAAAAATTTCAAAAAAATGTTTAGATTGTTGATCAAAATTTTTTTATATATAGTGGGAAACTCCAAAACCGACCGCTGTGACGAAGGGGAGCAGTGAGGGCCTCAGCTCAAACACCGACCGAGTTTTGTGGTTTGCAGTAATCGCGCAAGTTCGCATCCCAACTGCTCCAAAGGCGTAAAATTTTAGCCGGATAACGACAAAGTTAACTTATTTTGTTGAAATGGGATGGCATAGTGCCGCTGGCCGGGCCTGCGCGTCGACGGGCAGAGCGAGAAAATGGTCAATTTCTCTGCAGCTCACATGTCAGCAAGACATGCAACCGCAAGGTTTTGGTTGTATGCAATTTGCTGGACGGTTAGCCGGGGGAGGAGTCCAAGTTCGCCCAATAGTAATATTTCACGCTGTCTTACGTAATTACACTTCATAACTGACCCGATAGCTATGTGGGTAAGCCGGCTCTTAGTCAATTTCGGTCGCAATTAACTTTTTTATTACGATCAACCAGACTATTTTATTTCTTCAGGATCTATTTATTTCTTCTCTAGACCATTTATTTTCTTGATCTATTTATTTCTTCTAGATCTATTTATTTTCAAGATCTATTTATTTCTTCTAGGATCTATTTATTTCTTCTAGATTCATTTATTTCTTCAGGATCGATTTATTTCTTCAGGGACGATTTATTTCTTCTTAGATCGATTATTTAATCGATTGTTTTCTTCTAGGATCTATTTATTTTCTAGGATCGATTTATTTTCTAGATCGATTTATTTTCTTCTAGGATCGATTTATTTTCTAGGATCTATTTATTTCTTCTAGGGGATCGGATTTATTTTCTTTCTAGGGATTCTATTTTAAAGTTTTCAGATCTATTTATTTTAGTGATCTTATTTATTTCTTTCTAGGATCTATTTATTTCTCTGTAGATCGATTTATTTCTTCTAGATCGATTTATTTCTTCTAGGATCGATTTATTTCTTCTAGATCGATTTATTTCTTCTAGATCTATTTATTTCTTCTAGATCTATTTATTTCTTCAGACTCCATGATTTCTTCCTAGGATCTATTTATTTTCTCTTCTAGGATCTATTTATTTCTTCTAGGATCTATTTATTTTCTAGGATCTTATTTATTTTTCTAGGACTAGATTTATTTCTTTCTAGGACTACTTATTTCTTCTAGGATCGATTTATTTCTTCGGAGATCTATTTATTTCTTCTAGGATCTATTTATTTCTTCTAGGATCGATTTATTTTAGATCACTTATTTCTTTCTAGATCGATTTATTTTTCTAGATCTATTTTATTTCTTCGTAGGATCTATTTATTTCTTTCTAGGATCTATTTATTTCTCTCTAGATCGATTTATTTTCTAGGATCGATTTATTTTCTTTCTAGGATCTATTTATTTCTTCTAGGATCTATTTATTTCTTCTAGGATCGATTTATTTCTTCTAGGATCGATTTATTTCTTCTAGGATCTATTTATTTCTTCTAGGATTTCGATTTATTTCTTTCTAGGATCTATTTATTTCTTCTAGGATCTATTTATTTCTTCTCTAGGATCTATTTATTTCTAGGATCGATTTATTTCTTTCAGGATCTATTTATTTCTTCTAGGTCTATTTTATTTTAGATCTATTTATTTCTTTCTAGATCTATTTATTTTCTAGGATCTATTTATTTTTTCTAGGATCTATTTATTTCTTCTAGGATCTATTTTATTTCTTTTTCTAGGATCTATTTATTTCTTCGAGGACTCGATTTATTTCTTCTAGGATCGGATTTATTTTTTCTAGGATCTTATTTATTTCTTTCTAGGATCGATTTATTTCTTTCTAGGATCTATTTATTTCTTCTAGGATCTATTTATTTCTTCTAGGATCTATTTATTTCTTTCTAGGATCTATTTATTTCTTCTAGGATCTTATTTATTTCTTCTAGGACTCATTTTCATTTCTTCTGAGATCTATTTATTTTCTGTAGACTCATTTATTTTCTAGGATCTATTTATTTCTTCTAGGATCTATTTATTTCTTCTAGGATCTATTTATTTCTTTCTAGGATCTATTTATTTCTTTCTAGGATCTATTTATTTCTCTCTCTAGGATCTATTTATTTCTTCTAGATCTATTTATTTTCTAGATCTATTTATTTCCTTCTAGATCTATTTATTTCCAGGATCGATTTATTTCTTCTAGGATCTATATTTATTTCCTTCTTAGGATCTATTTATTTCTTCTAGGATCTATTTATTTCTTCTAGGATCTATTTATTTCTTCTAGGATCTATTTATTTCTTCTAGGATCTATTTATTTCTTCTAGGATCGATTTATTTTCAGGATCTATTTATTTCTTTCAGTGATCTATTTATTTTCTATCTATTTATTTCTTCTAGATCTATTTATTTCTAGGATCTATTTATTTTCTAGGATCTATTTATTTCTTTCTAGATCTATTTATTTCTTTCTAGGATCTATTTATTTCTTCTCTAGGATCTATTTATTTCTTTCTAGGATCTATTTATTTTCTTCTAGGATCGATTTGATTTCTTCTAGGATCTATTTATTTCTTTCTAGGATCTATTTATTTCTTCTTAGGATTCATTGTTTTCTAGGATCGATTTATTTCTTCTAGGATCGATTTATTTCTTCTAGGATCGATTTATTTCTTCTAGGATCGATTTATTTCTTCTAGGATCGATTTATTTCTTCTAGGATCGATTTATTTCTTCTAGGATCTATTTATTTCTTCTAGGGATCTGTTTATTTCTTCTAGGATCTGTTTATTTCTTTCTCTAGATCTATTTATTTCTTCTAGATCTATTTATTTCTTCTAGGATCTATTTATTTCTTCTCTAGGATCTATTTAGTTTAGATCTATTTATTTCTTCTAGATCGATTTATTTCTTCTAGGATCTATTTATTTCTTCTAGGATCGATTTTTATTTCTTCTAGGATCTATTTATTTTTCTAGGATCGATTTATTTCTTCTAGATCTATTTATTTCTTTCTAGATCTATTTATTTCTTTCTAGGATCAATTTATTTTTTCTAGGATCTATTTATTTCCTTCTAGGATCTATTTATTTCTTCTAGGATCTATTTATTTCTTCTAGGATCGATTTATTTCTTCTAGGATCTATTTATTTCTTCTTAGATCGATTTATTTCTTCTAGGATCGATTTATTTCTTCTAGGATCTATTATTTATTTCTTCTAGGATCGATTTATTTCTTCGAGGATCTATTTATTTCTTCTCTAGGATCTATTTATTTTTTTCTAGGATCGATTTATTTCTTTCTAGGATTCATTATTTTCTTTCTAGGATCTATTTATTTCTTCTAGGATCGATTTATTTCTTTCTAGGATCGATTTATTTCTTTTTCTAGGATCATTTTTTATTTCTTCTAGGATCACTTATTTCTTCTAGGATCTATTTATTTC
>CATQJA010002507.1:0-48074 GCA_958295435.1 Mesorhabditis spiculigera
AATCGATTCTATTAGTCTAAAAAACCATGTACAGGGTGTCCCAAAAAAAAAGACCCCCCCAAAAATTTAAGCCAGAGGTCACCTACGGAGCTGAAAATTTGCACAGAGGTAGCGAAGGCAATTTTCTATGAACAAGGAAAGTTTCAGTCCTATCGGCCCGCGGGTTTTAAAGTTATAGCGAAAATACTTTTCATTTTTAATTTAATATGGGGATCTTTGCAATTTGCATCAAAGATATGCGTTATTCTTGCATTTACGAGCTGATTTTGCATAAAGTTTGCCGAAAAACGCCATTTTCTTCCTGGGGTTTTTGGAAAACGATTGCTCCTGCAACGTGAAAATGATCAACAACATCGCTGAGAAAAAGATACCTTGGCTGAAACTATCGTTCAGCGCCTGAACTTCGCTTAGACCTTGGTTTACACTTCAACCCAAGTCCAAATCTAAACTTAAGCACCACTTAGAAGCTCATCGAACTTTGTTTCGGGCCTGGCGCGAAGCAGATTGCCAAAATGCACAATAAGATGTTGTTTGGATCTATAAAAACAGTTGTTTTAGCACTCTTTCTGCTCTTCATACGCGATCGTCCGCACCCGGCTCCAGTACGAAAATGACGTTTTTGGCAAAATTTATGCAAAATCGGCTCGTAAATGCAAGAATAACGCATATCTTTGATGCAAATTTCAAAGAACCCCATATTAAATTAAAAATTAAAAGTATTTTCGCTATAACTTTAAAACCCGCTGGCCGATCGGGCTGAAACTTTCCTTGTTCATAGAAAATTGCCTTCGCTACCTCTGTGCAAATTTTCAGCTCCGTAGGTGCCCTCTGGCTCAAATTTTTGGGGGGGGTCTTTTTTTTGGGACACCCTGTAATGGTTGATAATGAATGGCTCAAAATACTTTTAATCTAATAAGTAATGGTTAAAAATACAAAAACTTGAAAATTATATTGGTAATCGATAATCAGCAATTTTCCGTCGTTGTTACAGCGCATAAGCTATTCGATTTCGCTCTGAAAATTGAGTTCTTCATCCTTTATAAATAGATCCTGAGCTGAAACTCCGTATGCCATTCAAAAACGTAAATTTCATCGAAAAAATGATAGCGTAATCGATTTTAGGGATCAAATAAACGAGCCTTCAACCGTCCTTTAAACCAATTTTACCATCAAATTCGCATTAATCGTATTTTTTCAGTTGTGCACACAATAATGATCCTGTTCTTCCTCATCCACACATTCTTCGTCTATTTCGAGCACGATGCTCGATACTATCAAGCCGCCAAAATCAAGGTAATTTATCGATTTTCTAAATTTTCAAAAATTCCTTTGGCATACAAACAAGCTGGCTGACAGTTAATCTAGAGAAAATAACAAAAATATACTACGGCTTTTTAGCACCAAGAAAAGTACGTGTTCGGGTCATTCGTGGCCGAGTTGGTGGGGCTGGGGATTGGAGCGGTGGCGTTGCTTCTACTTGTCATAGCCGTCACCAAGAATATCGCCGGACTTGTCATACCGCATATTGTTGTGCAGGTTCGTTATTTTTAACAATAAAAACTGCGCAAAATGGCCCTAGTGAAAACAAGGATTACATTGCGTAATCGGTTTCCGAAAATCGTTAAACTCAGCGTTTTGAAAAGCCTAGAAAAATCCTCTGCAGAAAACTTAATTTTCCAGTTTAAAACTAAACTAACAACACAATTTTAAAGTCTGAAGTTACATGGCGTAATCAGTTCGAGAACCCGGCAAAATAAAATTTTAATAAATTTCAAAAATGGTATTAAAGTTTGTGATTTTCAGCATCATTGTTGGAATGTAACTTGTTGCCGATTACATGGCGTAGGTTATGCATAAAAACGAACAAAAACATGATAAAACTAGAATTTTAGATTCAATAAATAGATCCAATATAAATTTAATTTACGGCATTTTTTATTCCTTTTTAACCAGGTTTTAAAAAGAATTCTCAGCTGATTACATCGCGTAATCGTTTTAAGGGTAAAGGTTTCGTTTAATATCTAGTTCCGAAAATAAGCTTTTTTTTCAGGTATTCGCAATCCTGTGCTTCATCCTACTTCTCGTCTCTGGTGTGGTGGCAATATGCACCGATTCGGCGATATTCTATCGTTTCCTAAATGCTGCCGCATTCCGAGATCATCCCAATCAGGGTACCGTACGACTGGAGACCGGTCAGTTTGTGGTTTCGCGCCTTGAAATTCCGACTTTCAGCGACAACGGTGCGAATCTATTCGATGCTCGTGGTTTATGGCATTTCGTTACTTCTCGAGCTGTGGTTCATCATTGTCGTAGGTTTTCAATTCATTTGAATCAATAATCAATAATATTAAATTTTTATCTGTAGATGATTTGTAGAGTCTAAAAATTTGCTAAATAAAGCGGCTTCAAAAATCTAATTATAGATTTTCTGAATTTAGGTGTAAAAGGCGTAATTCCTTTCATTTAAAGCTGAAAACCTCTCATTAAATTTGAGTTTTTATTCAATCAAGCTCAAAGTTTTTTTAAATATGAAATTAATACAAAATTATATAAACACTTCATCTATTTAAAATTTTAATATTTCCTGAATCTTTCAGCATAAAAATGTGCATTTTCTCACTTTGAAGCTGAACTTTGCATTTTATCTTATTTGATTTGATTATTTTTCTGTTTTGCCCTGTTCATTATTTTCATCAAATAATTGATCTAACTTGAAAATCAAACTTCCGGCCTAAAAACCAAAAATATTGGATTTTTTCAGATCTACAACTGCTACCGATACCTGCAAGAGCGTTCGGCCTACATGCGATACTGTATGGCATTCAGCACACCAATGAAAACATTGTCGGCTAGATAATACAAAATCCTACCATAATCCTCACCTGATACCGTACCCCTGCCTGTCCATACAGCTTAAATACATATGTTTTTTAAGGGAGCGTGACAGATAGGGCTATGGAAGCCGTAGTCTGTAGTCTACGCTTACCAGCTCCTTTTTGCGGGCTACAAACAACAAAAATTTGCAGAAAAATGGCTAGGTTAGAGTTTGTAGTCTAAAGTTTCCCACAATTTTAACCGATGAATCACTAGATACTGCCTAGGTTGTAGTTTACCTCTACTGAAATTTAAACTTGAGACCACAGCATCTTTTTGTGGTTTGTAAAGTGCAGTTTTGGCCTATCTTCGCTCCACTAGAAATTACAGGTGTAGAGCTCCTTTATGGGATACAGCTTGTAGTCGAGGCTCTCAAAATTTAAAACCATAAACCACAATATTGCGATTTTAACTGTCACCCTCCCTTTAAAACATCAGAATTCTATGGCCTCCGAGCTTTTAGAAAAAAGCGCTAGAAGCCAGAGATTTTATTTGTCGTGCCAAAAATTCGAATTGTCATTTGTCATTTGTGATTTTTGATAATTTCCCGAATAGCATTTATTTCTCAGGAACGAGATTTTTAATTCAATTTAAACTTCGTTTTTACTTAACCACCGCCTATATTCTACCCATTTTCTTGCTGTATATATGGTGACTGTGCCATCGAAATGTTCTTTAATCGATATTTGTCATTTTTGTAAAATGTCATTTTCTAAAAACTGCCATTTTTCGAAAAGAAGAGATTCTACGTTTTTTCAAAAAGTCCTCCACTTCCCTGCCCCTTTAAAACCCGCCGTATCTCACTCCTCAGTAAAAAGCCGTGCATTTTGTGTACAAACTAAAGCCTTGCCTTTATTTAAACAATTCTATTGCGTTTTTTTGTATTTTCTAACGTGACCAAATTGTAGTTTGTATCCCAGATAACAGAGAATTCCATCAAAAATTGGAAAATCCTCTTTTTAATTTTGTAAATCAATTACCGTACCCTGCCAGTCTTTCTCAGAAATAAGCCACGCCCATTTTTGTATAATTTAATAACAATGATACCAATAATTTTATCCTAATCATTGTCCATTTTTTCGCACAGAATGTGCCGGTGTTGTGAATAATTGGTTTTTTATACTTGAAAAATGTGTGTGTGAATTTTCTATTATAATTATTAATTCAAAGTGATGATGATTTTTTGGATAAATATTTGAGTCAATTTTGAAAATAGATAGAGAGTGGGGAGAGTGAGAGAGAGAGAGTGAGCGAGAGAGAAAGAGAGAGAGACAGAGAGAGAGTGAGTGAGAGAGAGCGATAGTGAGTGAGAGTAAGAGAGTGAGAGTGAGAGAGTGAGGGAGAGAGAGTTAGATGGACACACTAACTAACAGAGATTATTTGGGAACCGACGTCAAGTGAGCTAGCCAGGATCCTTTAACTGTCCTCGATGTTCGGCGCTCTACGCGCATGATAAATAAATAACTAAAAAATGACATATACTTTCTTCGAGTAGCCTAAGTTGTTTCTTCTGCCGCAGGTGCATAGCCAGTTAGACGCCGGGCAGGAAAAGAGAGAAGAGAAAGGGAGAGAATAGAACTTGGACAGCTTATGTCCAAAATCCTCGGTCTTCATGAATGCCGGGTCACCCGTGTGGTTGGGGTGCATTCTTTAATTTTTCAATTTCCTAGCTTTCTGTTTTATTCAAATAGATTTTTCGGGGTTGGCATTTGGCCATGCGCATATGGGGGGCGACTCAGGGTCCATCCGCTAGAGTCCTTAAAGAGATATGGGCGGCATGAGTCAATCGATTACGCGCGGGAAAGAAAATGTCTCTGCGCTTCTCCCCTGGGCGCCCTCTCTCGTCGCCCCATCTGTTGAACCCCCCCTCCCCCAGGGGGGGGTTCAACAGATGCCGTCCTCATCTCTTTAAAGGTACACTAAAATCTCGTCAAAAAGTTCGGTCGTGGTAGGAAATTTGGGCTCTCTGCCGCAGCCGACCCAGGCCCTTTTTGTCGCCTCTCCCCTTCCTCCCTTCCCGTCTCTCCCTTGGCCTAGTGGTCCAAGGCGCTGCCTCAGGCTGGCAGTCAGGGTTCGGTTTTGCTCCGCGGCGAGCGCCTACCGTAACCCGGTTTGCTATCCCGCGGACGGACCGGCCGGTAACCAAACCAACCAAATACCTTTAATGGGGCGCGTGTTTTTGACTTGCAACAATCTCAGTTTATCGCTTCATTAATAAGTTTCTGTACAAATCTTTCTTATCCCGATGAGATACAAAAGCGTTTCCCTGCCTTGAACGTAAAATCAAAAAAAATGGTGGCGGCGGGATTCGAACTCGGGTCGCGTGCGTGGGACCGTGGCATCGGGGCTACCGGTTGCGCCACACCCCCCAGAGGGGCTTATCCGTGCCTCTGTGGAATGCCGTGGGGCCTAATGTTCATGATTTGGCAGTTAGTCACCCTTCGGCGGCTCTAAAGTTGGGGTGTCTAGTTGGCTACATGACTCCAATATGATATCCTTGCTTATTTTGCTACTGATTTTTGCTTTAGACGAAGCTGTTCCCTTTAGATGGCTTTTAAAGGGGCATTTTGAGGCTTGTACGGATCCTTTAAAGCCGTTTTGCGGTCTCGAGAGGTAGGACTCTAATTTTTTTTTAATTTGATTTTCAAACGGAATTTTAAGGGAAGATGGAAAGAAATTGGGTCATTGCTTGGCTGAACCGGAAGTGAGGGAGCTAATTTGCTCCGGATTAGTGGCTGATGCTTCCATTTCCGGTAAGAGATGAGGCTAGTTCAATTTTGTTTTCATTTTCAGTATTGCCTGTATTTGCCTGTTCATTCACCTCGGGAGCTACCATCGGCAGTTCGGAAAATATGATCCGTATGTTCTTTCTTTTCTTGTTGATTTAACGTGCTTTATGAGCCGTACTGTTGATAAAAAATTTATTTTCCTGAGTTGAAATTTATTCTATACAGATTCTAATCATAGTTCACGAAAAACAACTTCTTCCGCTGGGCATTTTTAGTGGAGAGGCACGAATTTGAATTTCTTCCATAACGGGGGGCGGGGAAATGTGCCGTCGAGCTTCGACGCCAGGCATTTTGAAATTGTACGGTGGGAGAGCTTGGCATGTTGACTTACGGCACAATTGCCTGAAAATTTGGTTGTTTTTGGGTTGTTAAAGATTGACTAACCGCCCATTGCTCTTGATGTGAGGGCATGTGGACCAGTAGTGGTGACCCATGCAAAAGTTGCAACGGCCTCCCATCGCAGCGGAGTGAGCATCTCTTTAGTGGATGGTTGGAGGTTGCACTGGAGTCAACTGTGCGGTTCCGCGCAGTATGCGCAGGTATCTGTGTCGAACACCATTTTTGGCCTGAATTTGGTAGCCAATTTACGTTTGATAGAGAGATAGAGATAGATGGAACGTTAAAATAAGGTATGAAACGAAATTTTAGTAAAAATCTGATAAGCGTGCAGTTATCTACGCCCTCGACTACCCCTAACTATTTTACTTCTGGACCAAAAAATTCTTTCCCCTTCGAGTTAAGGCTGGAACCGGTTTTTACACACACAGACACTATTTTTTTTATGTATAGTAGGATAACATACCTATAGATGACCCGATGTATACTTGTGGAGATCAACGGGTGCGCAAATTGCACTCGAATTGGAAGCGATTTTTATTCGAAACCGCTCGAATGGAGAAATCACTCAAGATGAAGTTGTGGAAACCTGAAAAAGAATTCAATAAATATGAACAAAAAGGGCTTATAGGCGGTAATAAAGAATAGAATTATTTAGATAACAAATTGATGAAAAGGAAAAATGGGAGCCTAAAAATATTAAACAATTATATAAAAAACTTCCAAATTTTCATTAAAAAAAAATTAAAAACTGTTGCTAATGCTAATCCGCCTAGGCGCATAATCGAAAAATGACCCAGATTGTGAGGCCTTGGGCGGGAAGGCGCGTCATCAATGCCCTCGGGTGGCATCTTTTGCCCCAGGCGATACTCCCCCATTTTCTGAATAGAAATAAAGAAAGACAAGTTCTATATGAGAAGCAAAAAGATGAAAGGAAACTCCACACTACGAATAGTGGGAGTCTTAACAGGCCGAAGGGTGTGAACTCGCCAGCGACCGAACGAAAAAACCTTGTGAACCAAACCACAAGGGGATCATACGTTTTGAAAACGGCGATGAGATGTTGCTGAAAAAAAGCCATTAAATCCGATCTTATTTATAGATGAGCTAGAAATTTACTTTCCAATTAAAAAACTGACCTTCTGATGCTCTATTCATTTTTTTTTGCGCAGATAAACGGGCGCAAAGTGGGAGCGGTTGTTATTCGAAACCGCTAGAACGGAGAAATCACTCAAGCTGAAGACGTGGAAACCTATAACAGGAATAAAATAATTAAGAATAAAAATTCTTTGCAGGTGACAAAACAAATAGAGTAATCAAAAATAAAATTAATTTAAAATAAAGTGATGAAATGGATAGGGTGTTGAAAGAGCCATTACGATCTGATGGCTTTTAGAGCGGCGGGGAGGATGTGCAGCTGCGCGAAGGAGGTCCGTTCGTTCATTCCTTCTCGGTTGGTTGAGTTTATCCGTCGCTTGTTGTAATTTGGAATTAATTCAGTTACATTATTTATTTTTCCAGATGCTGCCGGAAGTGGCGTTCCGGCGTTGCGACTTATGACCTTCGTTGTCTTATGAATATTGCTTGCCGACCAAGTAAGTCAAACAAGAGTGTCTTTTGTATTATTGATTGCAGGATGGTGAACAACGTCTCATTGGTGTGTGCTTCTGCGAAAGAGATCGTTCAGCTTGCCTGTGGTGGATTTGTGGCTCCGGATGCCTTATCTGCTGATTTGGGTAAATTTTTGCACATTTCGATAATCATTTTTCAATTTTGGAAAAATCGCGGATCGATTCGAAAAATTAATATTTGAAAAGTAATGAGATTATGAGATTTCCAGTGTCGGCGGCAGCCGTTGATCATTGTGATATGCTGACGGGGCTGCGTACTCAGGAAGATGAAAGCATCTGGCCGACCCTGTTGTTCTGGCTGTTGCTCATTGCTATTTTTGCGGTGTGTGCCATTGTTGGCTATGCATTCGGTTTCTGCGTGCGTCGTGTTCGTTCGGTATCTTATACTGCAGCGTCTGAGCACATTCTTATCGTCAATTGATTGTTTTTATTCAAAATACAGTTTCGCGCACGTTTATAAATAAAAATGTTGAAATAAATTGTGTTTATGGGGGACATATAATGTGCTATATAACGCGGATCACTGGAGGTATACAATTAATATGGAGAGATTCAGCGTTTAGGGGGATTCAGATTCGGGTGCCTGGGATTACGATAATCTCCTCGTGGATAGGGAGGGAATTCGTATTGGCTAGTGCTGGGATTCTTTGTGGGCCATCGGGAAAATAGTGGGTGGAGGGTAATGGGTACAGTGTTGTGAGGGGCCAGTTGGTGCAGCTCGTATGAATGAGCTATGATCATGCTGCAAGCTTCTCGGTTGCATCGTTTTTGGTACGGAAGGAGGGGGGCATTTCATGGTTCCCGGGTGTTCGGTGGTGGGACATGATGTACAAATGCAATGGTCCAGAGTAGAATATATCCCAAATTTCTCCTGTTGTGAGAGAGTGTGTATAGAGAGAATCGACAGATTTCACACCTCCGGTTTCACACCTCCGGTGCTACCAGCTTCCGGAAAACTTCTTAATGGCTTTTTTCACACCTCTGGCTCCTCATTAGGCTAACTTCTTAATTGCTTTTCTCACACCTCTGGAATCCCATACCCCATTTGTTTACTTAGCTAATTGCCTTTTTCACACCTCTGACTCCTCACACCTCATTAGTATGCATGCTAATTACCCCATTAACGAGCTTCTTCACACCTCCGGACCCTCCCCGGCCCCGGACCCCATAAAAAAACCCATTAATGAGGCGGCATCCCTTTCATGTACCCCTCCCCCAGGACCCCCGGGACCCTCTGACCGTCTATGCTCTCTCCCTTCCTCTCCATTTTCGAGTGCGGAGTAGTAAGCTGCTTTGCCCAGCCCAAACTCCTTGACTTCTTTCTCACGACAAAATTCATTAATGAAAAATTGCCGATAGGGATTCAAGTTCCCCGTTTCGATCACAGGAATACCATTTAAACTGAAAACAATGTTCCGGAAAAAGGGTTTTCCCAGAAAATTCACGGGACTGGCACGATGGCTGACATCTGTGGAGCTGACGCCTTTCTCGAACATGACCTCGACATGGGCCTCAATGTACACAGTCGTTCGCGCCAGACTGATCGGGTGATGTTGTTTAACGAGCGTGAACGTCCATGGCCCATCCTGAGTAACAGCCGAGTCGAGGTTAATAGTTCTGGTGCGTAGCTGGTGAATTCCAATAGAAGTTGGCGGCGTCGAAAATAGGTTAAGCTCGGAACTATACGCAGACATGGCGGTTAATCAAATATTTTTTACAGAAAATCTAATGTTTACTTGTTCATCTCCTTTCTCTGTAAAATTCTTCTGCTCTAGTTTTACCTTCAACCTTTTCTAAATTCAAATGCTTTGCTCTGTTTTTAAACGCCTGTATACCTCAACTATTTCTGCTATATTCTTGGTAAATATGCATCCAGCTGTCTAAAATTCAAATGCTTTGCTCTGCCAATTTCAATTCTCGTGCTTATCTACAAATTTTCGTTTCAGTTGTATTCGGGCAGATAAAAAATGGAATTGTCACAAAAGACACACAAAAAAAGTTACTTGTTTTGGAGTTCGTTCTGGTCGTCAAACCAATCGAGTTTAGGTGGTGGAGCACGATTTTTCTAAATTTTAAATTACAAAAGTTTTTTTCTTAAGTTAAAAATGTTCTCGAGAGAAACTCACTTCAAACTGTTGTTTGTGAGTTTTTTGGAGTCCCGTCGGATGTGTTGTCGGTTTCGCCCTGTACACGGAAGCGTCGCGGAGCCCAGGCTGAAAAGTTTTTGCTTACAACTGGATTATTGAGAAAAAAAGTCATTGAGAGTACTTACCGAAGTAGGAGTAGATTCATCAGGAGTCGAAGACGCACAAGTTTTGGCACTCATCTAAAGTTTAAAAATTAGATAGAAAAAGAAAAATAATCGGGGTTAGCGGGCGTAGCCCGCTAACCCCTTTTGGTTTGAGGTACCCCCCATACGACTCTTTTGGGGTCCTTTTCCGGATTTAAAAAAGAACCAAGCATCGGATCGCCAAACTGAATACACCATCGGAACCGGCGACACTTTTTTGCATACTATAAGCTTTTGAAATTTAAAAAAAAGTTAAATTTCGAATTTTAACAGCCGATTTAAATTGCGTTTCGAGGGGGGGTCTGCGTTTGTACGTCTGTATGCCCGCAAAACCTTTGTAGTCGGCAAAAAGTGCCTTCCCATTGTCCGTTTTGGTTGAAATTTTCCACATATATCGACTTGATGTAAATGAAGGTGAGGAAGAAGCGTTTTTTCAAAATAGCTTTTAAAAAAATTTATATTTAATTTTTAAGTTTAAAAGCTAAATTTCGGTCAAAACAGGGGTTAGTGATGTCTATTTGGGCTGAAAATTTGGCTCAAATATGCATTAAACCTTGCCGGACAAAGCAAAGAAGAAATTACATCGAAAGAATGCTTCTCCTTTGAGACATTATAACTTTAAGCTCTCGCCATACGGGGCGCCACCCTCCCCTTCCCCGTCCTCAGCCGCAGACAGGGGGACGGGTCTAGCTCCCCCAACAGAGGCCTCCAGTCTCCCGGTTGGCCTAGTGGTTACCACGCCTTACTGGGAAGCTTGTCTCCCGAGTTCGAACCCCGCCCGCAGCATCGTTTTTGCCGATTGGCCTGAATGCATCGTTAAGGTTTTTAGTACCGTCACAAATTTTTTTGAAGTTTTGCGTACAAGGGTTCATCTGAATAAGTATTCCTTGGCTTATTTTACGATCTTAACAATAAGATTGAGGCAAAAAGGGCTAAATTCTCTCTAAGGCTAAAAAGTGTCTTTTCAAAAAAAGGGCTTTCGGTTTTCGCAAAAAGAGACGAATTCTCGTGGCAACAAAAAGTGCGAAATTCCTTTCAAACTCTTAAAAATGCCACAGAATGTGGGATCAACCAAAAGTTGCTGGCACCTTATTAAAATGGACAGTTAAAATAGTTTCTAGCGGTTTCGGCTTGCAAATAATTTCTGTATTATGATCTATTTGCACTTTCTTGAAATTAATCTGTGGACCTGACCTGTGATCTGAGATGGTACCGAGTTTATGAACAAGATTTTAAATAGCCAGCAACCTTTTGTTGTTCCCGCATTTTGTGGCATTTTTCAGAGTTTGAAAGGAATTTCGCACTTTTTGTTGCCACGAGAATTCGTCTCTTTTTGCGAAAACCAAAAGCCCTTTTTTAAAAAGACTCTTTTTAGCCTTAGAGATAAAATTGTAGCTTGACCAAAAGCAACAGGCTGGCAGACTGACTAAACTGACCTGCTTCGTGGAGGGCTTCATAGGGGGTAATAAAAAAGCACATTAATCTCATTACGTACATCTGTCTGGTCGATTCTTTGCTTTGAAGTAGAATTGAGGGCCCTGGCTTTATTTGAAATGTATAGTCAAGATATTCAGACAAAAAGAGTTCAGAGTTCAAATACAAAAATAGTCAAGTTAGAAAGTCGATGGTTCTTCAGTTTCCTCCCCCTCGAAATTGTCGGTAAGGTCCAGGGTACCCCTAAATTTTGATTGATAAGATAGGTTTGCTTGGCGGTTAATCAGAGTGTACACACTCTCTCACAACAGGAGAAATTTGGGATATATTCTACTGTCCAGTCGGTCAAGGATTTTCGTATCGAAGGCGGGGTGGCACTTACAGAGGTGGTTGGCGTGTGGCTGACCTCTGACGCAGGTTGTTTCCTGACGATCGCGTGCGGCTTTGAGGTTCTGATTGTACGTGTCACTGTTGATCCTTTTGTGGGCTTTCTAAATTGATTGTGGTGTTAAGATTTTGAGGACTTACATCGAAGACTCGAGCGTCTGTTAATGTTTTTTTGAACTGCTTCGACGCGCTCGTCGAAAGCATCTGGTGGCTTCTTCGCATACTTGCGGCGTTTCGGATCGAACATCGTATCTGGAATGGCTTTGATTCTTTACGTTGGTTAATGACTTAAAAAATGACGATAAATTAAAGGGAAATTAATTAAATTCTTGATGCTCTGGTTCCTTAACTCGTGTTCCATGCATTCCCGCACAGAAAAATCCAATGGATTACGATCTGGGCTTTTGGCAGGTCATATAACCTTCGTCATAAAAGCGTCGATTTTCGGGCGAAAATGACGAATTGTGGTTTTTGGGCCCTAGCCCCGAGCCCGATACTGTTGAAGGGCAATTGACGGATTATTTCGATTACAAAGCATCACATCTTGCTCCAGAATATCATTCTGATAGAGGTTCATCTTCATTTTAGCGATTTGATCGATAAAAACCGGTCGGAGACGCTAATTCCTCTTTTGACCATATAACTTTCTGGGATAAGCCTTTTTGTAGTAATTTTTAACTTCCTGGTATTCTTCAGACCCGGACTGAAAAGTTATCGCGGTTCTTGAGAGTTTTCCGACACCCTAACCCAGAAAATTTTTTCGTCTAAACATTGACTACCCCAGGTGCGGCGCACCTAACAAGGAGATGGTCTCAGCTCGACACCGAATTTCGATTTGAAAAATTAAAAAAAGAAAGAGAGCGAGGAGAGGAGAAAGGATTGGGGAAACAAAAGCGGCCACAAAAAAAAAAAAAGGGGAGAAAAAAGAAAAAAAAATTTTTAAAAAAATTTTTTTATAAGGCCCCCCCACCAAAAAACCCCCCCCCTCCCCCCGCCCGGCGGGGCTTAAGGAAATGACGGCTAAAGACAGCTTTTTTTCTGCGATTTTTTATCTCTTCTGGAGCTAAAGACTCCGATATTTTGTTGTCCTAAATCAACTCAATTTTAGGCATAAAATATCAAAGTATATACAAGAACATCCACGATGGCTAGGAGAATAGAACATAAAACTCGTTGGTTTTTTTTGTTACGCCATGTCAAAGTTTTTCCGGATACTTATCAGCCACCCTGTATTGTTAAAGCAGCTGTCACCTTCTCGAAACGATGCCAAACGGGTTAATTTCCTAGTCGCTATTTGAGCAATTTTCTGGGCGGCGATGAGATTGTGCCGAAAAAATCCCATTAAATTCGGTCTTATTTATAGAAGAGCTAGAAGTTCCACTTTTAATAAAAATAACATACCTACAGATGCTGCGTTGTATGTTTGCGGAGATAAATCGGTGCGCAAATTGCACTCGAATTGGAAGCGATTTTTATTAGAAACCGCTCGAATGGAGAAATCACTCAAGATGAAGTTGTGGAAACCTGAAAAGGAATTGAATAAATATTAATAAAAAGGCGCTGATAGGTGGTAATAAATAATAGAATTAATTTAGATAACAAATTGTGGAAAAGGAAAAATGGGAAATAAACTCAATCCAAATATTCTAGAATTATTCAAGAAGACTATACCACATGTTCATTAAAAATCAAAAACTGTCAAAGCCAGGCGTGCCAATCGAAAATCGAGCCAGATTGGGAGGATTTGGCGGGAAGGCACGCCATCAATGCCCTTGGGTGGCTTCTTTAGCCCCGATCGATACCCCCCCCCTTTTTTCTCAATACAAAGGCGTACCAGAAAGCACCAATTGAAATAAATAAACAAATAACTTCTTTTGCTTTATAAATCAACCTAACCTCGAAAGACACCAAAACTATCCTGCAAAGAAAAGTTTTGAAAAAAACAACCAAAATTTTGAAATTAATTAGGAAATTTATTTTAAGTGTTTACTTTCATAAGGAAAAGAACGTTAAAATCTACTTTATTTAAATGGCCTTCGAATTATTTTCAAACTTTCTTTTTTCTAAATAATGCCGCCGATAAGATCCAATTTGGCTGCAGTGTTTGTTGGGCTTTACTATCATTTTGTCGAAATATGATTTTGTCGAAAATTAATTTTGACTGATTTCGTTTGTATCAAATTATTCCTTGTCCAATTTAGGTTTTTTGAAATATCGCCAAAGAATACTTCAGCAAAATGTTATTTCCACGAAGCAAAAACCAGCCGTTTGTTAGATCAAATGAGACGACAAGAAAATATATAATTTATTTCGGGGATCGCGTTGTTAGTTTTCGCAGTGAGTAGATTGGACCGTTTCCACACCAAATTTTCGACGCAGGCGATTTGCACTACATTGAACGCTGTCGATTTTCGCTTGCCCTGCTCCCGTTGAACAGGATTTTCATGGTCTGTACACCTCCATATACAGTACATTCATTCCATCCAAAATCGCAGTATGCGAGCATTTCGTTCTGGAAAAAATTCGTTGTTAGGCGAACGGGCTATCAAAAAATCTCCGATTTGCTGCCAAGATACTTTGACAAATTGATCACCTTAAAACCCTTTCAGGAGCATCGTTTTCATTGGCAAAAATTTGAAGTCAACTTTTTGACGGATAATGCTCATAAACTCTTAATAGCTGGAAAACAGAGTGACTTTTTGTGAAAATCCTTACTCTTTGGAGTATTTCCTTGCAAATTTGATGATTTTTTTTGGTTAATGGCAATTCGATTTTGAATTTCGGAGGAAATATCAGTAGATCCACCAGGATCTGATCAAGATTGCAGGGTCCCTGAAAATCACTACATGAAGAAATCTATAGCCAGAAACCTTTCGTCTCAGGTCTTTCCCGAACCAGGGTGCTCGAAATAATGAAGCCGCCATGAACAATAAATTTTAATTTGATCTCTGGAAAATTACTCTGGTTATTCTTACCATTCCAACTACTTCCTACAGTACTCCATCAAAATCAACCCAAAAAAGGATGCTGTAAAATTCGGTGGTGCCTCGTGAGTTGCGATATCATAGTCGTCGAGATCTATATTTATATCAGTTATTCACATTTCCGGTGCGTCATGGATCTCATCATAGGTATATATCGAAAGATCTCATAAAGGCCAGTCCAGCACGTCTTTCCGATTTTCAAAATGTAAGCGGACAAACTGTAAAAACGCATAAATTTGAAAACCTAGCTTAATCACTCATGAGGGCAAAAAGGGTTTCCTTTTGCATGTAAAATGTCGAGAATCGAGAAAAATTCAGGAACAGACGTGCTAGACCTACCTTTGCGAGAACTTTCGATAGATGCCTCAATCGTAACGCGAGTCGGACCTCTAGCGAGTCAAGGCATAACGTAGCAGACGCATCCGTAGATTGCCAAAGTCGCCAAAATCATCGACCCAATTAAAATCGCCGTGTGATTTAAATTTCCCGTTGCGGAAGATAAATAATCAATAAAGACGCCTCCGAATGAAAGATCATCATCATATGTGTGATGCCCTGAAAAAACGAGATTCTCGGTCTGCTTCAGTCAACGCTTCGATCATCTGGGCCGGGCACTTTCTATTACCACGGACTTGATCATTTGCTGATTGACATCGAACGGAGGTCACAGTGAGAAATCACGCATTTCACCTCCTTTGCAACTGCCGTAGCCGCATTTCCAATTAAAGAACTGACCTACTGATGCTCTATTCATTTTTTGCGCAGATAAACGGGCGCAAAGTGGGAGCGGTTTTTATTAGAAGCCGCTAGGACGGAGAAATCACTCAAGATGAAGTCGTGGAAACCTGTAAAAAGAATTAAATAAGTAAGAATAAAAAATCGTTGTGGCTGACAAAATAAATATGGTAATCAATTACCGACTTGATTTAGAAAATAAAGTGGGGGAAAGGAAAGAAACCAATTAGGAGGAAAAGGAACCAAATCAAGGATGGGATTGCAATTAATTAAAATTAGAGAAAAAGCTACCAAATTATATGTAAAAAGTTAAAAACTTTTAACCATGCTGTTTGGCCTAGGCGTGCCAATCAAAAATTGACCCCTATCGGGATGATTTGGGCGGGAGGGCGTGCCATAAATGCCTTGGGGCGGTATCGTTTGCCCCAAGCGATACCCGGCCCCATTATCGGCCTTTTTGATGGGAATACGGTACATAGAGAATGAAGGAGGAGGGATAAATACGGGCAAGCGAAATTCGGTCCTGGACTGTTCAGGTCTGGAAATTTTTAGCGCGGGGACCACTTTTTGTCCTTGTTCTTTAATTCTCTTAATTTTCAATTTTTGAAATTTTTAGAAATTTAAAATGCAAGTTCTTTTAATTTGTTAAATCTTGAAAAGCGGTTACAAAGTGATTGCAGGGGGGCATGTATGTTTGTTGGTGCGCCAAAAAAATTCAAGTCAACTGCTTAAAAACCTATAAAACCATCAATATCTCTGCATTTAATAATAAAATTTCTCGAATAAATATATATTCCCTGGCAATGAGCCAAAAATACGCAAAGAATTTTGCAACAAATGTTTTTACAGGTATTTCTGTATCGATTGCATTTCACCCCTTCAGCGCCAGAGAACGGACGCGGGATTGTTTCCTAAGTTCAACTTTGAATAATTTTCTGGATTCCAATTTGACTGTTCATCTATGCTATGCCATTTTGATGGAATAAATCTTTGATTTCAGTGTTTTCATGTATACAGTGTATTGGACTCAGATATTAAAAACCTTCATGACAGCACCGTAATAGAAAAAAAATGGGCTTGTCGGTTTGTTTAGATCGCTAGATGTTGGAACTAGATGGCAGTGGTGCGCGTGTTGGTGATGTCTCTAAATTTCAAGTCTATCCATGTTTTAAATATGTTTTGAAATACAGGAGGAAAATGACTTACTTTTCTGTCTCCTTTTTGGCGTTGAGCCGTCTTCCAGAGACGGTGTAGCGGGCGATCGTGGGGGCGACGCGGTGCCCCTGGGACTTGGGGAAATTGGTTCAGAGTTTTTTTTCTCATTTGAACTAGCTAGGCCCTGCTCGAAAACTCCAATATCACCTAAAAACGATTCTTTATAAGGCGCCTGCCCCAAGCAAGCAGCCCGGGTTCGGTTTTGCTCCACGGTAATGGCCTACCGTAACTACCGATTGCGATCTCAAGATTAGTTTCAAAATGACCTTAGTTATACCTTTAATTATAAAAAAAAACATACGCATCCACCGGTAATTGAGCAGCTCGTCCATGGTCCACCGGATAGTCTCGTGTCCCATGAGATTGAGGATTATCTCGGAAAACATGTGTATTGAAAAAAATTGTGCGAAAAAATGCTAACAAGGAGTGCCCCTTTTTGTGGCATCGGCAAAACCTTCGGTGACCTCGCTCATTCGATAGAGAATTGAATTCTGAACAAGATACAGATGTTCATTTTTGCGGAATGGCTATATCTGATTTTATAAAATTTTGAAAACGGCACCCGAAAGCGTCTCTTTTCTTTCGAAAAGCACTCAGGTTACGGGAATCCACTAGTTTTTTAATTTTTTAATATCGTAGACAGCCATTCCGCAAAAATGAACATCGGGAGCTGTTCAGTATTGAATTCTCTATCGAATGAGCTAGGTCGCCGAAGATTTTGCCGATGAAACAAAACAAAAAGGGCACTCCTTGTAAGACTGCTAGCTAAAAAACACCGTGAGCGTGCGGGTCCTGAACTCTCGGCAAGGAGGCTTGCTCCACCAGCATTCGGTAGCCCTCATCGGATCTGAGAAATTAAGTTATCAGATGACCAGTGGAAAAAGGCCGCTTCGCGGCCCTTTCCCACTGGACCCCGTCCAGGAACTATGAATTCGAATACCTTCTTTTTTTAGCCTGCGGCGCAAGGACCTGAGTCAATGACCCAATCTTTGGCCTGCGGCGCCAGAGCCTAGGCCAGGTACCTTTTCTTTGGCCTGCGGCGCTAGAGCGAGATCCAAACCTAAACGCGCTAGAATCTTTTTACCTGCGGCGCTAGTTACTGGTTTTTCTCCCAGATTTGGTCTGCGGCGCAAGAGCCTAGCTCAAAAACCCATCCTTGGCCTGCGGCGCAAGAGCCTGGGCCAAGGACCTTTTCTTTGGCCTGCGGCTCTAGAAGCGAGAGCCGGGCCTAAATCTCGCGCACCCAGAGCCTAGAAATATGTTTTGTTACCGAACTACCAAAAAGCAAAAAACTAAATTCTCACGGGATCCGAACTCACGATCATGCGCATGGTAGACCGGGCGCAAATCCATTACACCATCCGACAGATGGGGACAGGCGGTGGGATAGCCTTCTTCTGTCCTGGGGAAAGCGGCGGGGAAGGCAAAGAAAAGGGCAACCCAATGATCCCCGGAGGGAGGCCTACTGGTCACATTACAAAATTCGGTTTTCGAGTCTCAATCAGCTGAAAATTTGCAAAGATAATAAGATGCGCGTGATCCCCACCCTTGACTGCATAGACGGTCAAAATTCCAGACCGAAATTCCATCTGGGCTCTGAGATATGGCCCGGACACCACGGCTCTTGGCCCACTTTATTAAGGCCTTTTTATAAAAATGTTCATAAAAACTTCATTTTACAAAATCTGACAAAACGCAGAATTACATATAGGGGGAATTCCATTCTCAATTTACCCTCCAAAAATTAGCGCCCAATTTCATTTAGATCGCGAGATATCCTCTGTACAAACCTTTTTTGGCCACAATGTTAAGGGTTTTACACTATTTTTCTTGTAAAATCGTTAAATTAAGGAATTTCGGAAAACAAAAAAATGCCTATAAAGCGGATGTGTTTCTCCGCCTCCATGCCAAAAATCAGCGCGAAATTCGGCCTGACGGCCGAGAAATCGGCTGCACAGAAAACAAACATACTTTTCTCGCTTATAGGATAGGATATTGCGAAATTTCCGAACCTGTTCAGCTTGTCGTAAATGAGTTCACCCGTCAGGGTGACGTGGATAGAGACCCCGAGGTTATTAATGTGTGGATAGAGTGCGATATCGTGGATAGAAAATTCCCAGGCCTGAGTAGAAGCACCCAATCGTACCCTCCTGAGAAAAAACATTGTAAAAATACTCAAAATTACCTCCATCACGATTTTTTTTCCTGCTTCTTGTCGTGTTTTTCGAACAGCAGGAAATCGACAACGTCTTCAACTACTTTGCCGTCGTGCCAGATGCCGTTTTCGTCGAGATTCGAGAACCTGAAAATGGTAAGCTAAATCGACACAAAAGTACCTTGTCTCGAACGATCTTCCGACTATCCAACGATCTTGCAGCTTCTTTGTGCGGTGCTCCTGATCAACAGGATTGGTAGGTTGAACGGGTTCCTCGTCTGGCTCTTGATCGTGTCGCTCAAGACGTCCTCCTGTGACCTTCTCGCCGGCCCACAGTCTGAAAAAAGGGCTTGTTTTTCGGGGGGGGAGTACACTTACGCATCCGGAGTGCATTCCTCGCACATTTGGTGCATGAAGCAATGCGTCGCTTTGTGGGGGATGTCGATCATCTCACCATTCACGTACTCTACGACCTCGGTCTCGAAGTCGAGGACGATTATGCTGAAAAGTTGTGCTGCTGTATTTTGCGCTTGGAACTTACGTGTATCGCTGAGTCTTGTAGCGTGCTGCGGGTTTGTCAAACGCCGGCGCGAAGATACAATTGTGCTTAATCGGCTGCATTCCCATACAAGTGTGGCAGAATCGTCTGAAAATATAGTGATGAAAAGAATGGTGGCATCCTACCGATCGCACATGTGTGCTTGCTGTCCACCACTCGTCGCATCGTAGTAGTAGTTGCACTTGGCGCAGAAGAACCGCTTCCCACAGACTCGATTGCGCAGATGATGATCAAAGCATGCTCGGTTCGTGAAGTCCACATTGCAGTGTCGACATTTTCTTCGGGCGCCTGGCTCATTCTCGCACATCTTTCCCGGTATCTGGCAATATGGTATCGGTACAATTTTTTTGCAGCAAATAAAATAAAACTACGTTTTGTAGTAAAATCCATAGACATTTCCCATCCCTTCCCGATCTCTTATTTCCACAACAGAACCCTTGCTCACATTCGAATTCGTGTTTGCAGTCTTGACCATCCTGAACAAACGAGAATGTGAGTAGAATATCCTATCCTATAAGCGATAAAAGTATGTTTGTTTTCTGTGCAGCCGATTTCTCGGCCGTGCGGACGAATTTCAGGCTGATTTTTGGCATGGAGGTGTGTAATGCCATTTATGAGAAACGGTTTTTTGGATTTTCCGAAATTCCTTTATTTACCCATTTTACAAGCAAAAATGTGAAAAATCCTTAACAATCTCTCGAAAAATCGGTATGTTCAGAGGATATCTCGCGATACCGGCTCAGTTGGGCCTTGGTTTTTGGAGGGTCGAAAGAAAATACAATTGTCCCGATACTATTTTTTGGATTTGTAGAAATTCTTTAATATAAGCCTTTTATGATTATTTTTAGAAAAATTCCTTTACAAATGCCTAGCGTACCGTGGTGTCCGGGCCGTAACTCGAAGCCCCGATGGAATTTCGGTGTGTAATTTAGACAACTAATGTATTCGATAGTGGGGATCACGCGCATCTTATTAGCTTTACAAATCTTCAGCGGATTCAGACCCAAAACTGGGATTGCGTAAAGTGGCCTCCCACAGGTAGGATCGTTGGTCGCCCCTTTTTGCCCCCTGCTCCCCCGCCTCCCAGGCGCCCAGGACGCAAGAGGCCTTTCCCGCCGCCCGTTCCCAGCTGCCCCGTGGTTTAGTCGGTTAGCGCGCGGTCGATCACGCGGCAAGCCGTGAGTTCGGATCCCCGGCGAATTTAATTTTTTGCTTTTTGGTAGTTCAGCAACAAAACATATTCCTAGGCTCTCAGTGTGCGATATTTAGGCGTAGCCCTCGCTCTAGCGCCGCAGGCCAAAGAAAATGTCCTTGGCCCGGGCTCTCGCGCCACAGGCCATTGATGGGTCCTTGATCTAGGCTCTTGCGCCGCAGGCCAAATCCGGGGGAAAACCAGTAACTAGCGCCGTAATCAAATAGATTCTAGCGCGAGGTTTAGGCCTGGCTCTGGCTCTAGCGCCGCAGGCCAAAGAAAAGGACCTTGGCCCGGGCTCTCGCGACGCGGGCCAAATCCGGGGGAAAACCAGTAACTAGCGCCGCAGGCCGGAAGATTCTAGCGCAACGCTGGCCCTGGCGCCGCAGGCCATAGAATGGCTCTTTGACTCAGGTTCTTGCGCCTCAGGCTAAAAAAAAGAAGGTGTTCAAATTCATGTTTCCAGGACGGGGTCCAGTGGAAAAGGGCCGCGAAGCGGTCTTTTTCCACTGGTTGACCATAAATGGCTAGTATTTCCTAAAGGATCCGTGCTAGCCCGCTTGGGAGCTTATCCGAATCGGGCGGAAAATTTTCCCGAACAGCGTTTGCTAGGCTGTTCCTAGCTTTTGCCGAATGAATTCGAAGAATGTGGCGAAAGTTGCTATAATCAAACAGGTAGCATTAATAAAATATCGGGCTTAGGTATTTTTCGTATTTTTCGAAATATCTCACTCATCGCATGAAGAAAACGTTATAAAACTAACATCAGCATGTTTGGAAACGGCTCTTCTAGTCCTCTCAAATTGATTGGAGATTAAACCGTGTCTGAATTAACATCAATAAACTGCATTTTTTTCGCTTTACCGTAAAGCGTCGACTACCGACATGGCAAAAATAGCTAGAAAAAGAGCGAGGAACTGCAGGGAAGCGCGCAGAGTGGAATGTTGGGGGCTCACTTTTAATCCTCCACCGCACGCTTTTACGAATATTTTATAGAAATTAAGGTATATTTTTGGCATTCTTTATGGCTTTCCCAGCTACATTGTTATACGAGGATTCAACCAAATTTTTTGGGGCAGATCGACGGCAATTGTAAATTTTCATCTATTTCGAGCGAGGCAACAAGAAGTGAGCTGTTTTCTAGCCCATCATTTCGATTTTTCCGATGCTCCTAATTCAGTATATCGACCGCCTCTTATCGAGCCGTTCCAGCTTCCCCCCCGCAAGAAAATGGGCCGCCGAAAAAGATAAGCCAGCGACGGGGCTTCGTTTGGCAAACTAATTTGACCTTTCTATCCTTCGCAACGCTTTCAATTCATACTTGAATAATTAATACATAATTTTTATACTTATTTTTTAGACAGTGACGTTGAGATGACAGCAACTGAAGGATCTGACCATCTGTTTGATGATATCGACTCGCCTCCTTTCTCGCTCCCATCCACACAATCCAATTTGGCTAAACCTGACGACAGTCGCTGCCTTGGTCGTGGTGGTTTCGGCGCTGTATATCGTGAATCGAGGGATGGAAGGTATGAACCCTCATAACAAGTAACTTGTGGTTAGAATATTGTCCAGGAAAAGGAACCCTTGAAGGTGTTCGGTTCATTCACTAAATTAGGGCCGTTTAATACAGCGTAGTTCGGGCGTAGCTTGAATCAAGGTCGAACCTAGCCGCCCAGACGCTTGTTTCCGCAATTTTAAATTTTTTTGAGGATTGTGGCTGTCAAGCGACTTAAATATTCTCCTCATCCCACCCACCTCCGCCGTGAAATCGCAATTCTTGAAAGGCTTTGCCATCCTAATATTGTGGAATATATCAAATATGAAGAAGGCGATGGAGGGCAACCAGGAAACATTGTCACTGAATATTGCGAACGTGGAGACCTAAAAAAATGTGAGTACGGGATAATCCGATGTAGCCGTCTGTTGGAGGGTATGGCAAAAAGAGTTTCTGGTGAAAAACATAGAACAAGAGATGCCGTAGGCAACATTTTGGCAGCGAGTTTGCTACAAAAAGGGTACACTTCTCTCAAGGAAAGACTCCTCCAAAGCACCAGATGGTTTAAAGTTAAAAAATCATTTTACGGATTTTGACGGACCCAATATCCCCTTTTTGGATAACATTCTCTTTCCTTAGGAACTTGTATTTTTATTGTTGTTCTAGTCATAAACAACCCGAACCAAACCTATTCAATTTCTCTTGTGATCGATTGGGCATGTCAAATATTTGATGCATTGCTCTGCCTATACAGAAAGAGCATCTTCCATCGTGATATCAAACCATCAAAGTGAGTTGATCTACAAGAAGTACATGGAAATTCTCCAAGTTTAGTATGCTTCTTGGAGAAAAGTATCAACTAAAACTCTGCGACTTTGGCCTGTCAAAAGCGGAACTTACAAATAATTCCTGGTAAGAATCCCTAGGGCCCCTTTTTCCTAATATCAGGAATTTAGCTATGGAGTGCACGGTACCATTCGATACCTAGCACCAGAAGCGTTTACCGACCATAAAAATCAGCAAATCGTAGGTCAATTCCATTGTTCAAAAAGCTTTTAGTATACGTATGCAAGTGATCTCTATTCTGCCGGTTTGGTTCTCTGGGAATGTATCGAAAGACGGTAATAATAAAGTATACCTTTGGGGTCTGTTAGGTAAAGCCGAGGTTGGAGTTAGGAACTTCCGAATAGAGAGTTTTCCAGTTTAGAGCTTCATGAAAAAAACCCGATTTTCAGTGATGTCTTTCATGAAACTGTCGACCATCGGATGCTCCAGTCGCGTATTTGTTCGGGGACGCCGTTAGAAAGAGCGAATTGTCTAGCCCCTGTCGCTGATTTGATAGAAAAGTTTGTTGACTAAATCTTTCCGTTATGAAAATTTACAATTAGATGTGCTCAACGTGTGCCACAGGATCGACCCAGTGCGGCGAAAGCACGCAAAGATGCAAGGCGCTTAAAAGGGGTTGATAGCCTTTTTGGCTTATCCACTCTATCATGAATATCAGGAGCCGATTTATCGAATCTTCGACAAATGGCGGAATCATACTATAGCCGTCCCAGAAAATAAAGTACCATTGCCTGTCATCGGTAGATGGGGCGACGTGCCGGAAGAAGAAAAAGTAACTTTTTGAATATCGACGAGAGTGGTTGGATTACGCCATCTACATACATGGTGTTCTGAAAGACATTTTGGCTTTTCACGGCGGCCATTATATAGTTGTAAAACCCGAACGGTAAGGACAAAAATTATTTTAGACACCCTGGTATACACGAAAATACCGTTGTACAAAATGTAGAAGTGATGGGCATCCAATCGAGGAAATGTTCCTGGAACAGTCTAAATTGGAAAATGAACTGAAAAGAAAATGGAAAAGGGAATGGAGGCCGGATGTAGAGTTAGAGTTGTCTCGTCGCTACGTGAGTTTTGTCATATATTGCGGAAATAGCTAACCAGGCGAACTCGTTGATCGTATGCAGCAAGGGCTGTCAGAAGCTACAAGGTTCACAAGATCAGCCAATAACTCCATGGATTTCGTTGGAGGAAGCACAGGTTCTTGAAAGCATTAGTGGTTCTGAATCCTAATAGGTACTGATTTACACGAGCGTTATGCAGAAATGGATTGATGCGATAGTTCGACCACTTGCTGACCAACTGGCAAATTCCTTTCCGATGGAGATAACCGCAATTACGGCCGTTGGTTGCTGTGTTTTGTAAAGATTTAGCGTATTTCAGAAAGAACAGCGTCTAATGGGCGCAATAAGAGCTGCCAGTAACTGCGAAGAGTTCGAGATGGCTTTCAACAAACATCACGACTTTTGTCTCAAATATCACAATTCTCTCGTCGATATTCAACGGCAAATGTACAGCGCTAGACTTAATCTTGAGGTCTGACAATGTACAGGGCCAACAAAAGGCTCGCGACACTTGCGGCGCAGCATATATTTTTTCAAGTGCTATAAATTCTGCATGTCGTCGCAGATTTTGTTTTTAATTATTGTATTTGTGTTCAAATTAAGCGCAACCGTAGTCTGAGCGTCCCTGAGGGCGTCAAGCAAGGTGGGCTGCCGCTCCACTCTTTCAAAAGCGAGGCGCCTGGGCGCTTCGCGCTCCTCGGATGCCCCGATTTCGAAACCCTGTACGAGCTCTCACCCATCCGAAGCCACTAGGCCTCGGGTGGCACGAAGCCTTTTTCTAGTCGCAGAGCGGAGGGAGTAGCGGCCACTCCTCTCCAAATTGGGTGACTTCTGTCGAACACCCGACTTTTTATAGTTTTTATCGCCAAATTCCAGACATGGCAAAACGGCCGTTCCGGGGCTGCTCTACGGCCGGGGCCGGCCAAGCGGCTTTTAATTTGCGTGCGAGCTGGCCGCGGCGGGCCGTTGCATGATAATACGGCCGGCCGTGCTTGTCTACGTAGCTTTCAAATCACGTAAATTTTGTACAACTTCTGTGCAGGCGTAGCCCAAAGGCAATCCATCGTTTTGAACATCGAAACGGAAAATCCTGAATTGCCAAAACTCGATTTCGAGAAAAATTTTTTCACTATTATGAAAATTATTTTATTTAGCCCTTTCGACACTTGGCATGTCGGTATTTTTCGATGTTCTGTCGGTAGGAGCTATGCACTTTTGCTTTGGCCTTATTTCGCGGTGCGCAAGTCATCAGAATGGTGCCATGATAAGGAGATCCGGCCGGCCTTGGTTAGATTCTTCAGCCGGCCGCGGCCGGCTGTATCCGGCCGGACCGGACCGCGGCCGTGTACCATGTCAGCCAAATTCGGAAGCAGCGTATAAAATAACTCTCTAAACTATTTTTATCCAGCTAAAACTAAATAACCGCAAGTGTCGCGCCGCAACTGCCGCGGTACCCAACAAAAGGCAGTTTTCGGTCGAACAGTTCCTCGTGCATTTTTTGTGACAAGTAGTATGCTAGGCCTTCATTGTAGACGCACTTATAGCAAATGCTTGATGACGTCCAAATCGGGCACGAATCAGAAATTGATGCACAATCAGGTTCGCCATATCCATCATCATTTCATCCCTTTTAAGAACCCGAAATGCATAAGATATCCCCGATGTCAGACCTTGATTCTAATGAGGTAGCACTATTTCCTGGCTTATTTATTTTTCCTAAGATATGTGGGTTATTCACAACTAAAGTGCCGTTGTAGTATATAATTCAGCTCACATCTTCTGATGAACTTCGGAAAATTGTCGACAAAATAGGAATTGGCAAAGAAGAGACAGTGGATGATATTGAGAAATGGATGAAGGAAGTGATCAACGCTAAGCTACTTGTGAGTCGATATTTTCACATCTATAGTTGCATGATTCTAGCCAGAAGAATTCACATCCGAACATGGATTTCGGCTGGAGTTCCGGTAATTTGGTAATTTATATTACAAAAGCCAAATCTTAGAGACATGCTTGATGAGTTGAGCTTTGAGCATGAATTTGAGAAGGGAAAAACGGATCTTCACGAACTGTATTGTGCCTTTATTCAGACGATAAGTATTGAATTGTCGTCTACAAAAACTTAAAAGGAAATCAGGTCACCGAGCACCTCTATATACTTCCTTCTCTTCAGCCCAATCTTCTGATATCAGTGGGATGATGAATATCCTTCATTCTCCAATATTCCGCGTAAGATTTTACCTTTTTTAGGGTATTGAAAGTCAGTTTGTTAATTTATACTTTTCGGGGTTTTTTTTATTAGAATCATTTGAAGAATTTAGGAAGTGTTGTCGAGAACCAGCTGCTGGTTTGCACTCCTCAGCAATAAAAGATATCCATCCGAGGTATACCTTCTTACCCCTTTTTATATCCATCCGCCTTGCAGATGGATGTTTATGAATGGGTCGGTGTATGGAAAGACCTAACGTTGTGGGGTAAGTGCGTTATTTTTCTATTAGGTGGTGATAACATTTCTCATGGCTATTGCTATGGGATGTTTGCAAAAACTGCCTTTCCAAATATTAATATGGTATGTCATTTGTCTTTTGGACTGCATTGAGTAATTTCTGAAGCGAAGCTTTTACGATACGTTCTGTAATATGATCAACAGGTAATAGGTCGATAAAGGATGGGATCAACTTCTCATCATTTGTCATTCGAATTATACAGGTAAATGATGAGAATAGACAACCAGATAATAATTCGTTTTAGAAACTTTTGAATGGAGGGACATCAGAGGGTGAGGGAAATGGCATCCACCATGGCCCCTGGGTATTCTGAATTCATCCAAATCTATTACATTTTTCTGTTCAGCATTTTCCATTTATCGGTGAGAAACAGAGGGCTTTTGAGGAGAAATATAATGTTCGAATTCTGCTCATTACATACGAAGGGAGGTAATCATTAAGCAGTTATATTTTCGAAAACAGCCATGCAAGTGTCTTGTTTATATTTACACAACATAAATATTTATCAATTTGTTTTAAAATGTTTTTAATCACAATCTAATGTAAATCACAAACTATAAATAATAAATCTTGACAAATTCTCAAAATTGAAAGTTGTGGATTTTGACTTGGCCGGTGGATCGGCGGTTATTTTTTAATTTGCGATGAATGTTTTTTAGGGAAGCGAGATGGTTCTGGATCTTCCCTAGCGACAAGGTACTGTATTTATCGATATCATTCAACATCAATTCCAGCCCGACGCAGCTCTATGCCTTTGGTATGGTTCGTCTCGGTAGGACTGCATCTCCCTTCAGCTATAATATGAAATTGCACAGATGGTTCCGCATTGCCATGGGTTCTTCCTCCAAGTGTCTAAAATATGAGCAAATGGAGGTCAGTCCCATTCATCGGGGGTAGCGGGCCACGCCCCGAAATCTTGCCGGTCTAAGGGCTAGGCAACGCGGCGCTCCTATCGACTCAAAAATGTATGGGGCTAAAACTTTGAAGGCTTATATCTTGAAAGATATGGCCGATCTTAAAAAAACGCGAATTCCAGTCTTGTAGAAGGGAACATGGCGATTCTAATGATACTAAGCACTAACAAAACTGAATTTAGAAAGTATGCTAACGAAGGCGGTTTTGGTGGGCGACTTTGTGAAAAGTGGTATTTCGGAGGGCTAACCTGCTGTCTTTGGTATCATTCGAACCGTAAAATTTTACTCTGCAATAAATAATATTGGCTTTTCAATATTAAGTCGGTTTGGAAAGGTTATAAGAGCTTAAACCTTTTGACGCGCGCTACGCCCGGCTCCAATTGACGCTTTTGCCCCTCCTGGCGAATTGCCGTTTTTGGCCTGTTTGATTGGCCGTGGGGCGTAGCCCGCTAACCCCGTTTGGTTTGAGGTACCCCCCATACGACTCTTTTGGGGTCCTTTTCCGGATTTAAAAAAGAACCATGCATCGGATCGCCAAACTGAATACACCATCGGAACCGGCGCCACTTTTTGCATACTATAAGCTTTTAAAATTTGAAAAAAGTGGAATTTCGAATTTTAACAGCCGATTTAAATTGCGTTTCGAGGGGGGGGGGGTCTGCGTTTGTATGTGTGTGCGTACGCAAAACCTTTGTAGTCGTCAAAAAGTGCCTTCCCATTGTCCGTTTGGGCTGAAATTTTCCAGATATATCGACTTGATGTAAATGAAGGTGAGGATGAAGCGCTTTTTTTAAATAGGCTTTTAAAAAATTTATCTTAAATTTTTAAGTTTAAAAGCTAAATTGCGGTCAAAACAAGGATTAGCGATGTCCGTTTGGGATGAAACTTTGCTCAAATATGCATTAGACCATGCTGGAGTAAGTAAAGAAAAAATTGCATCGAATGAATGCTTCTCCTTTGAGTTATTATAACTTCAAACCTTCGCCATACGGGGCGCCACCCCCCCCCCTTCTCGGCACCCGGTCCCCGGTCAACAGGGCGGGTCTAGGTCCTCGAGGACAGACCTGCAGTCTCCCGGTTGGCCTAGTGGTTAGCACGCTGTACTGGGAAGACTTGGCTCCCGAGTTCGAACCCCGCCCGCAACATCGTTTTTGCCGATTGGCCCGAAAGCATCGTTAAGGTTTTTAGTACCGTTACAAAGCGCCGCAGGCAAATTTTTTTTGAAGTATTGCGTACAAGGGTTTATCTGAATAAATATCCCTTGACTTATTCTATGATCTTGACAATAGAAATGAGGCAAAAAGGGCTAAATTCTCTCTAAGGCTAAAAAGAGTCTTTTCACAAAAGGGCTTTTGGTTTTGCTAAAGAGATTAATTCTCGTGGCAACAAAAAGTGCTAAATTCCTTTCAAACTCTGTTCTCTCTTCCTTTCAACTTTTTGTTGTTCCCACATTTTGTGGCATTTTTCAGAGTTTGAAAGGAATTTAGCACTTTTTGTTGCCACGAGAATCAATTTCTTTTTGCGAAAACCAAAAGCCTTTTTTGAAAAGGCTCTTTTTAGCCTTAGAGAGATTTACAGCTATTTTCGACAGAATAATGGGACCACCATTCTAGTGGCATATGAAAAGTATTGGGTTGTAAAAGAAGTGGAAATTTCAGTTGGGAATCATTCCAAAAGATGAGAAATGGAAAGTGACATCGGAGAAGATTAATGAATCGACTTATAAAAGGACATGGACACCGGATGAAGAGGGGGAAGAGACGTGGATATGGACGGTTTGTCCGTTTCCATAAAATACTTGATTTTCCAGGCTAACTATCGACCAACCTTCGATGATATCAATTGTTTCGATTGTCTCAAGGGTCCTCTACCAGATATGTCTTATTGTAGCGAATTTACTGAAATGTGCTAATCGCAAAATTGTTGTCTATTTCTGTAAGATCGAAACCATTTTCCTGCAATTTTTAACGTTGCCCCAAAAAGCCAAATTTTAATTTATACGCTTGCCAAACTAGATTTTTTTGCATTTTTCTTAACTTTTGTAGTTCGCTTCGATAGACGCAATTCAAAACGTATACATTTTTATACCCGCATTAAAATATACCCAGAAAATTAACAACCAAGAAAATAGAAAAGAATCACTATCGACCGGTAATCTGGAGCACGTTTTAGCATGCCAAGACAAAATTCCATAAAGTGCCCATTTTTCGATTTCAGACTGTTTTCTGGGTGATTGTAAGAATTAGGAATTAGGATAGTTGGAAACAAAAATGCTCCAGTCCCAAAGTAGCTGGGCCCAAAAGTCGTAATAAGAATCCATCGTCGCTTTTTTGTATCTAAAAATATTTATTGGGTTACATAAATCAAACATGTGAAAGAAAGCGAAACATAAAAAATACATAGAGAGACCGAGAGAACGAGAGAACGAGAGATAGAGAGCAAAAACACTCAATACGGTGGCTGGTCATTGTCAGAAGCATCTGCAGGGTGAAGGGCCCACCATTGCATCTGATTTTGGTAAAGCACGGGCTCAGCGGGAGTTTCCGGCGCTTCTTCCTCAGAATTTTCAACATCCTGTGATGTTTCTGGGAATCGCTCATAGGCATTTTGAGAGAGGTGAAGGTCTAGTGAAGGCTGACTATCCGGAAAATCGAGATCTCTGGCAAGCTTGATCCAGCTTTCAGAATCAAAAAATTCGTCTTCCCAATGATTCATGTCGGGAAAATGAGGCGTATTCGAAAGAAGGAAAAAAAACGTAGCAGTCGCGGGGTTGGCTGGTATAGTTGAGGGTGACCCGGCTGCCCGGTGACCTTTTAACCTCCCGTGGTTGTGAGCGGGGTCTTTTAACGACAGTGGAGAAGTCTGGGTCAAAGAAAAGAGGTTGTTTGTTTTGTGTTTGCCAAAGAGGGAAAATGAATCTTCAAAGTAATGATCTGCGAAGCGTGCCAGCAGGCTAACATTCTGGAGCGCTTCCCAGGCAAGACCGGCTACACCTCCACGACTTCTGCTCCCAACTCAACTGCCGCGACTTCGATGCCCAACCCAACTCATTAAAAAAACCAAAATCAATATCTCTGCATTTGATGATACAATTTCTTGAATAAATTTATTTATTTAAAAAACCGTTGCAATTGCACATCATCGAAAAACATACACTTCATTCACTTTATCAATCGTTGTATTTCGGATAGATTGGGAGGGACGGGAGCTCAGCGAAGGGGTTTCCTGAAAATCTTTGTATTATTTTTGCGGTATTAGTGTCATGACTTAGTCCCCCATTACACTATTGTAGGCAGACCGTCTCTGGCACCTGACCTGCGCCGGCTCACTGACCCTTCCTATCCTCTCTCCTCTCATTCTCCCTTGGTCTATCTGTCTAAGGCGCTTGCCCCAGGCATGCGGTTTTGCTCCGCAGCTATGAGCTACCGTAACCACCGAATGCTATCTCATCATTAGTTCCATCCTCATTTATCTACAAAAAACATACGCATCCATTGGGAGCTGAGCAGCTCCTCCACGTTCCACCTGACGCTCACATGACCCATGAGCCTGATGATTATCTCTGAAACCACGTGTATAGTAGAATTGTGCGAAAGAGCTACTGAGTCTGCTATCTAAAAAAGCCTACCATGGGCGTGCGGGTCCTGGACTTTTGGAAGGGAGGCTTGATCCACCAGCATGCGGTAGCCATCGTCGGCTCTGAGAAATTAAGTTATGAAATGCTATTGCGAAATTTCCGTACCTATTTAATTTGCCGTACGGCAGATCGGCTGTCCGTCTTCGAACTGATCTGCCGATATCATCTCAGTTAAACGCTGCTGCCGGGGATCGGCGGGGCCACCGTAGGCGGGAGGCCCAGTGGCGTGGGGGCCCCATCGGGGCTCTCGGGCCCATAGCTGGTGGGTGGCCATCGGGGGCATAGCTGGCGGGTACCCCGAGCGCCCACATGTCGGCTTTTTTTTTCCGTGGTACGGTTCCGATCCCACCTCCGGGGACATGAATCCATGCGTCCTGCAAAATTCGCTTGTTGTGCCGTTTTTGGTCACCTGTGTGAGCCCCGTGTCGCAAATACGGACAACGCCTAAAAATATATTTACTAGTCTAGTCTTTGGTAGGCAATTCAATATAGCATTACTTACCGTTGAACCCGTCCACGAGAACATTCTCGGGTTTCACATCCAAGTGAACGATATTCAAGTCGTGCAAGGCCATCAAGCCCGTGCTCACCTCGCGATATATGAATACTAGCTCATCCATGTTTAGGCCGCCCCATCCGTCTATAGAAAATAGGTTAACCTAATTCAGTTTTACTAGCTTACACTGACAATGTGAGAGGTCTCGCCCTTCGATAAAGTCCATGTAAGCCAGATAGGAGTCAAGTTGATCGATATAACGGATCTCTTCAAAATAATTTCCTCATCATAAAGTTTTTTTAAATAACGCACCTCGTATCGTGACTACATGCTTGTCAGCTCCACTGCTGCGGAGGAGTTCTGCCAATTCCAGCTAGAATCAGAAAGTATTAGCTAGTTGTCGAAAATTACCTCATCGATGAGGCCGGTGATCTGCCTCTCCCTGTACTCGTCGTCCGCGTCAAGCGCGATGCGCTTGACGGCGACGGTATCGCTGCCCTGTCCCGGCTGCCAGGCATAGACCTCGCCTTGTCCACCTAAATTTCAAGGTTATAGGCTGGCAGATCTAGCTTACCCTTAGCGACAAAGCGGATGCCCTCGCGGGCTTCATAGTCGTTGGCCGTAAGCAAACACGCACCAATAGGGAAGGTGCCAACGCTTCCCAACAATTTACACATTTCGTTTTTGAAGAATAGAAATTGAAAAATTAGTTGAAAGCTAAAGGAAAAAATACTGACGATGCCGGTGGTCGAATGGCAAGTGGTTTGCCGAATGCAGGTGATGAAGCTTCATCCGATACCTGAAGCTGCGCTCCGCCCATCGTTGATTAATTACCGGTATTCCCTCCTAACGCTCATTAGTCAAAGGCGCCTCCCCCGGGCCCTTGGTCTCATCCCCTATCCCCTGATATTTAATTTATCGCGTAGTAATCGATGGCATCGCGGATCATGGGGGCTCCTGGGCCTCCTTTCTTCATAGCATCGTTCAGCCTCGGGTAGACCTTGATCCTAAAAATCATGGATTTGCTTGATGATGAAATTGAACATATAAAAATATATTTATAAAATCTTACCTGAATCCCAACTCCTCCTTGTGTGCGGATGTATAGTGGGACCCTTCTACGCGATACGCTCCACAGTCTGAAATTTTTATATAGTGCATAATCACTTTCGAATTAATAAAAAATAAGGAAACTTACAGGACGACCGCACATTTTTTTGTTGTTCTCTTAGTGCTTCGTGCGAGCTTTTCAGGCCCCAATCTTCTAACGGCATTCGCTTGATCTCGTCGATCATGGATCTAAACGGATCAGTCAATCAATTTTTTAAAACTAATTTTTACCGAATTTCCATCATTGCATTCTTTCGGGCCGCACGTCTTCGAGGAGGTCGGGGTGCCGGGGAGTTGCCAGAGGTGGCCGACCCAAAGAAGTCGTCCCACCCTTTCATTAGGGCCTCCGGGTCGATATTCTCGACCCCTTCCGCATCCGCCTCCACGTCGGGCTCCGCCACGGCCTCCGCCTCCGTCGCACGGGAGGCCCTGTGGGGTCCCGATCCGCGATGAGCGGCTTCATCTCCACCGCCTCCACCGCCTCCTCCGCAAGCAGGTCTGCCAAGACACTGCTGCCGGTGACCGGCGATGGTGGCGCAGGCTGGGGGACCAGAGGCGTCGGTGATCTCGGGGCTCTCGGGCCCATGGCTTGCTGGGGCACCGCAGGCTGGGGGCCCCCTGGCCTCGGGGGCCCCATCGGGTGCGGGTGGCCCATGGCTGGCGGGCCCAGGGCTGGCGGATGGCCCATCGGGGCTCTCGGGCCCATGGCTGTCGAGTGGCCCATCGGGTAGATCGTCGGAGCGGCCGGGGGCGTCGGACTCAACATCACCGATGCATGGCGCGTTCGGGTGCCGGGGTACCCATCATCTGCGAGGCGTTCGGGTGTGGTGAAGCGCTCAACGGCGCTTGCAGGGGCATGGTCCGTGACGTGGGGATCGTTGATTGGTTGCAGAAAATGCTCGGGCTTTCTGAAAATACCCTCATTCAAATATCAGGTTGGAACGAAAGTTCTGTCGCCGAGATTTTGGAAGGCTGGCTAAAATCGTAATTAGCTTCATTCTGCACATGCGATATGTCATTTTGTAGCTCTCTGCCTGAACCGTTTCGGGAGGAGGGTCCTAGACCGCCAAAATCCAGGAGGGCCGAGATACAGGCCCAAGAAGATTTTTCAAAAATTAAGCTAAAGTGTTTTTGCAAGTTATCTCTGCATAGAGAGATTTGCATGCGATACCTTTAACGCCAATCGATAGATCGCAAGGAGTAGATATCGATAGATTTTGAGATCATCAACATCGGACACCGGATGGCCGAGATATGGTCCCTTGAAATTTAGCCCATTTCTTAGAACTTTTCCCGAAATCCCATACATTTTGTCAAAATCCGCGCCGCTAGTCCAAAAAATAAAGCGGTAATTTTCGGCACCTGTCCGTCAAATGTTTGAAATGTATGGGAAATGAGAAAAGTTCTAAGGAATGGGCCAAATTTCAAGAGTCCATATCTCGGCCATCCAGTGCCCAATTTTGATGATCTCAAAATCTATCGATATCTACTCCTTGAGAGCTATCGATTGGCGTTAAAGGTATCGCATGCAAAGCTTTCTATGCAGAGATAACTTGCAAAAACACTTTCGCGTAATTTTTGAAAAATCTTCTTGGGCCTGTATCTCGGCCGTTCCTGATTTTGAGGGCCCAGGACCCTCCTCCCGAAACCGTTCAGGCCGAGAGCTACAAAATGACATATCGCATGTGCAGAATGGAGCTATCTACGAATTTAGCCAGCCTTCCAAAATCTCGGCGACAGAACTTTCGTTCCAACCTGATAAATCTTTTGAAGCAAGATGCAAAAAAAAAAGGTTATCGATCGCATGAAACTGAGGGTGAAATGCGACTAGTTATGACTAAAGGAATTTCAGTGTTCTAGATTTGATGAGCCAAGGTTAAAGGTGCAGTCCGCTATTGAACTGGCTAAGATCTGAGACAAACTGTGTTTTAGAATGCCACGTTACGGTATGCGCTAAAAGTGGGACAAAACCGAACCCGGAACAAAGTTTTTACCTTCCGTTTTTACTTATCGAAAGCGGGCCCATCGGATGCGGTGGGGCCATTGCCGGCGGTGGGGCCATCAGCGGGCGCCCAGCGGCGGGGGCCCCATCGGGCCACACGGCCGGCTCCTTGGTGAGCTTTTCTAAAAATAGTGTCATTCGGATAAATATTTTTAAGCATAATGGGGAAAGTCCATCGACCGGACAAAACCGTGCTTTAAATTCGACGGAGAAATTTTTCCTCAGTAATTCCGTACGGGCCTATAGAAAAATCCAGCCATTTTTATACCATTTTAAACGGTTTTTGGATAACAAAAAAAAAATGAAAAATTAGAAAATTTTTTGAAATGTATGAAAAATCACGACAAGGTTTAAAAGTTTTCGAATTTTCAAAATTCTTAAATATTTTTTTGGACTTACTAGCAACCAAAAACCGCTAAAAACATCATAGAAAAATATATTGAATATTATCAGCCGGTAGGTTTTTGAGGGAATTTCAGGAAAAGCTAATTTTCCCCCTCTAAAAATCCCCCACCCCCTGCTAATAGTTCAGTACCGACAATTCACGTAAATTTTCAAACTAAAACTTGTTCTATATTAATTGACAGGGTCTTTCCGGTCCTTGTAAAAATATCAAGCTATTTACATTAAATAAGAGAGAGCCAGGGAACCGGCTAATCCGTATGTGATTATCCAAAAATTAACTAAAAATACACAACAAATGCCAATGCTATCAAAAAAAGTAGCGATCAAACTGATGAGAGGCTGATCTGCAGGCGACAGGCGGAGTATCACCAGAGGGGTCATCTTTGTCAATATTTTTGACAAAGATCCCACGTTTACAGCCATGCCTACATCATGCTCATTCCCCCCGGCAAACCTCGCATCGAATGTTTTACAAGTTCCCCGCTCCCTTGAAATCGAGGGCTATAAAAACATCTACCAAACGGAATATTTTTAGCCCACAAAACTGTTGATAAAAATGAAAAAATTGATTATAGTAAATTGCGTTAAAAATAACAAAATTTTAATCAAGAATTCAAGTGTTTTGGGCAATGTTTCCGGTAGAAAACTAAGTGAAACCGGGAATCTTTACTATATTTGAAATTCACTCAAAAAAAAGGTAATTTCCGGTCCAAAAAATATGTTTTTGTAATTTTTAATGACGGATGGTAGAACTTTGAATTTCAACTAGAGTAAAAACGGCGTAAAAAAGCTTTCTGTCTACATATTAGCACAATTCTGATTTAAATTGATGAAAATCCTTTGATTCAACCTACCAGTTTTTTTTGATAATGTCGTTTAAATCCAACATGCTGTTAGGTTAATAAATATTCCTTCGTTAGCCAGTTTTCGATGTTAGTTAGCCGTGTGTGCCTGATTCATTTCCGAAAATAATCCATTAAACTAAGGTTTTATCGATTCGGAGGCTATAATCTGAATTGTTTCTTGAAAACAAACCCTATTATGCTATGCGCGTTGTCAATACAGTTTAATCCATTGTCGTTCGTAGTTTAATCCATTTCTAAAAATTTCATGAATTAAATGAATTTCAATTTGAATGGAATTTTATTTCATTTTTTTTTAATTTTTGGTGCGAAACCAACTTTATCATACATTGTCAATTCAGAGAGACGAGTGCAGAAATTGCGCTCGAATGCGCAGCGGTTTTTTCAAGAAACCGCTGGCATTTGGAGAAATCACCCAAGATGAGGTCGAGGAGACCTGAAATTTATAAAAATTAATTTTACGAAAATGCGGTATGCAATAAATAATTGAAAAAATAATGAAGATGTGAAGTGGGGAAACGAAAAAAGCAAAGAAATTTAGATTAAGGCTGAATTCCTAATTATTATGGATCTATAGATTATTATTAAGTACCGTACTTCCTCTAATATAACCCCAAGTGGCATTAATTTTTTATTACCTCAGGAAGTGGATTGTATTTTAGAAAGAGGGATGTATTTATGTGATTTCGAGCAATTTAACGATTTCTGTAAACGTTCAAACTGCTCGCAACTTAGCAAGAGTAGCTTACACAAAAAGTTTTTGGGATTTTTTGCTCTTGAAATGTGACTGGAGAATTTTGTTAAGGTGGGTTCTAGGAAATGCGGTATGTAAGATTTGAAGGGGTCTTGTCGAGGGAGGGATTCTAGGCATACTGCTGTGCTGAGAATGACCGGGATTGGCACGCTTTCGGCGGAAGGACGTACCATCTGCGCATCGGCGAAGGCACGCCCCGACCGGAAATGATAACATTTTCCAGAAATTACTAATACTACTTGACAAGTATGATTTAAAGGTTCTGGACATGCTTGTGGGGAAAATTACCCGGATT
Source organism: Mesorhabditis spiculigera (assembly GCA_958295435.1). Classification (NCBI taxonomy): domain Eukaryota; kingdom Metazoa; phylum Nematoda; class Chromadorea; order Rhabditida; family Rhabditidae; genus Mesorhabditis; species Mesorhabditis spiculigera. Next base: position 36,979 of record CATQJA010002507.1, read on the forward strand.
GGCATGCTTTGGGCGGAAGGGTTCCACATCTGCGCATGCGCAAGGCACGCACCCAGGACAGGTAATGATAGCATTTGATCGCATTAATTTTTTGTAAGTACATATAATTGCCTAATCAGGTTCAACCTACAGCAATGGTCTAGAAATTTGAAAACATAGCAATTCACAATTAGCTGATGTAAGCTGAGTCAGTTACATAGGAAAAGAGAATTAAGAAGGCTTTTTGTTTTGATGATTGTAAAGCTTGATTCCCGGCCGCTGAAATAGTCAGTCAGTCTGAAATAATATGCCGATCGCTGTGTCATTTTTCTTTCATTGTACAATACATTGGCCATTATTGTTCTGCATGGCTGATTGGAGACGGACTAAATGGAATTATCATTTTTGCATAGAAAACAGATCCAGTCTATTCCGGTTAGCCGTTCCGGAATATAGTCCCGGAATAGAGATGAAAACGATTCCGGGAATTTCCGTACCGATTCCGGGTCCGTTAGGGGTGGTCCTTGGTGGATGCGCAGATGTCACGCCATCCAGCCCAAAGCGTGCCAATCGGAGTAATTTCCCCGTCAGTATACCTCGAATTCCCCCTAAAACCCGCGAGGTCATACTTATCTGGTAGTATTAGTAATTAGTGCGGTAAAATATTTTCATTTCCGGTCGGGGGCCTACTGTAGCAGATCAGCAGATGGCGTGGCCTTCCTCCTGAAGCGTGCCAATCCAAGTCATTTCCCCTCATCAGTATGCCTCGAATTTCTCTTTAGACCCATCGAAAAAACCCTTTAAAGGGATAAGGAAGACCCAGGAAAAATTAGCACAAAACGTGCTTCAGTTCCATAGCATAAAGGCTTCTCTATTCCCTCATGTTTTTCCATACTCTCTACCCATTGTTTGCATTAGCATGTCCGCTTGGCTCGTTGCCAATTATAGATGAACCCTGATCAACTGGTCCTTCCTGGTCCCTTTAAATCTCCAACCGTTGATCGGCATTGGCTCTTTTGGTATATTTTTGGGATTACCCTACGATCGTCGTTGCCTTTTTACAAAAGTACCTAAAAATTTTAGATTTCCCAGTTTTTGGGGGTGGACCTAAGTTTATGTGAAGCACTGTATAATGCGCAGCTCTCGCGAACTTCGATAAAGCTATTCGCAATAACAAAATGTTTTTTTGTTATTTCGAAGAACTTTGTGGCAGAATCATATTGGGTTTCATTGCAGCCATGAAGGGGTAATAATTTCCAGGCTTTTCAGAAACGTTCGTTCATGATTTTTGTTATTTATTCAAAAAAAAATGTAATTATTTGCAAGGCGGCTGATCACAAGTTGAGATGATATCGCACTGGTAATCCAGTGGTCCAATGCCGGTTATAGTTTCTAAAATACTTAGCAATCGATGAAATTCAAATCTTTACTGTTGTAACCATCGGGGCACAGGTACTCAAAGGTTCCTTCCTTGTTGACGCACTCCGAGTTGGCGAGGCATGGTTCTTGCAGGCATTCATCGATGTCTGAAGGGTAGGGTAGATTTGGGAGCAGAGAAGGTATTTTAATCAGATTCAGAAACGATATTAATTATACTGAGCATTCAGCTGGAGCTACCTTTGCAATGGGTAGCATCGACCTGCACATATCCATTGCTGCACTGACAATAGTACGAGCCGACAGTGTCCTTGCATTCGAACGGCTTAACATGATTGCTCGCAAAGTGTCGAAAATGTTGAAACTCACTGTAAGGTGTTTTTACCCAGGCTGGCGTTTTGCGATGGGACCATGCCTATTTTGTGTAGAATTTTTCGCTGATTTCGAATCTGTTTTCCAAATCTGCTGATGGCCTTTACTTACAATGTTATTCGACATTTATACTAGAAAAATTGCCAAAATCTGGCTTTTTTTGCGCTAATTCTGTAAGTTGTCGTCATCTTGAACGTTAAGACTGGTTCGATTGCGGTTTTAGGCGTCAAAGCACGATTTTATGCAGGAAAATGGTTACAGCGAAGGCTTAGTGTTTTTACACCAAAAAATTGTTAGAAAATTTTTTATAACTTTTTGTCAGTCTAGGTTTTCTTTAGTTAATTTTTGCAGGCCGTTGGAAAACAGATTTGAAATCAGCGAAAAATTCCACACATGCTAGGCTTGCTCCCATTCCAAAACCCAGCCTGAATAAGTAACACTTTACAGTCAGAAGGTCGAAATTTGAAATCTGGAAAAATCGTAATGCTAACGTAATGTGGACTCTCGTATTCTCAAAATTCGCAATAACGAAATTTCACATTCCCAAAATTCCGTACCTGATTGGTGACAACGTGAACCGGGCAAGGATTTTCGGGCTGGCATTCGTTAATGTCTGAAAGTTCCGAGTTAAATTTTCACGGTTTGGCCGACTTTCACATTGATACTCGTTTTCGGTGATCGGCTGGAATCCGGGCTTGCACCTGCAGCTGTAGCCAGCCTGCTCATCCTAATTGTTGGATGAAAATAACATGAAAAGAGCATGGCATACCTCGCAAACAGTCGATTCCCTATCGCATATGTCAATCTTGTTGGCGCAGTCTTTGATGCGCTCGCAGGTCTGGAATCATGAACTTCGGCTTTTGTTTGACTCGAATATAAATATTTCTGTTAAATTTATACTCCATGCATGGAAACATTCAAAAAATCAAAAATGTTTAGAAAAAGAAATTTTCGGGTGGTTTCTGGATATTGGCCTGGGTGATGGCCGGCCTCTCTAGCAACTTTTTAGTCATCATAGTTGGGTTAGTGTGTCTTTGTGTGGTTTAATTACCAAGACAGGCTAAGACACACCCGAAAAACGTGTGACTTTTTCATACGTTTTCGATCGCAATAAAATTTCATCGGGAAATGTCATTGATTTTTTTGGATTTCCCTGACTAAAAACTGTCAAAAAAAAAGTCCTATCAATCGCGTAGATGTATTTGTATGGGTCGTATGGAGCCTATATGTCGAGTTCAAGTTCCCACTGAATCCACTGGCCCATGTTCAATACCTGGTTGTCCATCGACCCCTGTGGGTGGCCAAAGTTTTCTTCGCAGATGCAGATCCAAGACCCATCTGTGTCCTCGCAAAGCCCTGCCATCGCGCCGCACTTGTCCTGGTCGTAGCAATCGTTGCTGGGGCCCGGGCACAGACACTCGTTGACGTTGTTGCACTTGTTCGTATCGGAGTCCCATTTGTACCCGGCCGGGCATTTGCAGTTGAAGCCGCCGATGGTATTCTGGCAGACGGCCTCTTTGGGGCAGACGTTCTCCGAGTCCTCTTTGCATTCGTCGACGTCTAAAATTAAGGTTCAAACTTTGGGCAAGGATAGTTGTCGAGTAAAGGTAGTCGCCGAGTTACACCAACCCTGGCAGGTCCTTGTAGTCTCGTTGAATCGGAGGGCGTATTCTATACATTCGCAAGTGACATAGTGCGTCTGGTTGTCAGGCTATAAAAAAACTCGACTTCAATGCCCGTTTATGCGTTTATACGGTGGTAACTCCAGACGAGAGTGCTACGCATTCCGACTCGTTTGGACAATCCATGAAGCCGTATTTCGGATCGCAGAAGTCGGGCACTAAAGTTTCCGTATCACGTTTTTCGCCTAGATATAAATAGCGAGGTGATACTAAGTATGATCATTCTTCGTAAGGTACTTGCAACAAGAAAAACTCTAAGCATGGTATGCAGATTTTGAATGAAATTTTCAGCGTATTTTCAACAGACTACCTGGGGACGGCGTCGCGGTTGTAGGTACAAGTGTTGGAGCAGGTGTTGGTGCTTCAGTGGTTGTAGGTTCTGAACAATCAGGGAGTGGAGGTGTTTGGTAGTGCACAGAGGGTGCTTGCGGATGCGGACCGTCGTAGTTTGGTGGTGGCGAATGATAGGGCGCCCGATAGCTGCCCGAGCTGCCTGTAAGTACGTAAAGCTCAAGGAGCTATACTTTTCATCGCGCTAAAAACTAGCCTAAAACGATTTACCTTGCGGCGATGCCGCGGCGCGCAGCACTAAAAATTTAGATTTAACCCAAATTTTCTGACAAACCGAAGTCGGAAAGGCCGATTATCCAAATCACCCAAGGCGACATGATTAAGAATATAGCATTTTTATTTGGGCTGTCGACTTTTATAGAGCAACAATTTCAGGATCCCACCAAATGTCTGCATACTTGAGCGGCTAGCTGAATGGGCTGGTTACGACCTTCCCAGTACTTTTCACCCAAATTTCGGGTCATCAATAGGCCAAAAGTGGAGGGCACTACCGATTTATCGGATTCGAAGATCATCCAGTGCATTTTGGCTGTTTTTGAAACTATAGTATGTATGGTTTTGAAGAAAGGACGCACGTTTCCGTTACCAGCCAGCTCGAATTTCCGAAGCAAAACATCCAGACAATCATCCCAAATTTCTACCTGCGTCATTTGATCGCCTGGTTTCCGGAATAGAATAACAGAGTTTTTGAAAAAACGCTCTTGCAACGGGAAACAGGCAAATTTGTTTGATTTTATAAGGCCACAAACATTTTTCGAAGTGTCAGACGTTCTCACCCGTTTAGGTTTTGTCTTTTTCCTTCCGTATCGGAACACAAAGAGTACACCGTGGCACTGCCTGTCCCCCAGGCCGCTTTTTGGTCGCTTTCAAAAGTTAATATTTAAATGTTTCCATAAAACATCAAAAATTCAATTTTCGCAAACCTAGTTGCCCTGAATCGCTGAAGAATGGCTTTTGCACGAATCCGAACTACAGTGACCAAGACAAGAAAAATATTGCCAGTTGAGCTGCGGACTCTGCGATCGCCCGAAGTCTGTTCTCAAAAGTAGTTTACAAAAGAATTTATCATTTTTTATTTTCACGAACAAATCTGCCTACTGTGACCCCTTTTAGCTGCGCGAATTGGAATGCCAACGGCTTTGCAAAAGTTCCAGCTACACGGAGGAGCAGAAAAAGGCGTTCTGCGCGAAGACCTGCAAATTTTGTTAAAGATGATCAATAAAGCGGCAGATACTCAGAATGGCGATTTACACAATGCCGATTTTCATAATGCCGACTATTACAATGCCGATTTTTCATAATGCCGACTTTCATAATGCCGATTTTGCATAATGCCGATTTTAAATAATGTCGATTTACATAATGCCGATTTTCTGAAAGCCGATTTTACAGGATGCCGATCCTTATAATGAAGCCTTTGGAAGTGGCGCCTTAATAAAACGAGTGGGGGCTCACTCCCTGCAGGCCACGCCCCCTTTCCCCAGCCCCCCCCCCTCTTCACCAGGCCCCTTCCCGCGCCCAGATCGCTTTTTGAGTTATTTTAATATTTTTTTAATTATTTTAATTCATTGTTTAAATCCTTTAAAGTATCTGAAGCCATCACGAAGGGAGGGGGAGGGAGCGGAGGGGGGTAGCCGGAAGTCAAGCCACTTGCAGCGGCAATATAGGCATTGCACGAATTTTAGGACTTACAAATTTTAGGTCTATGAACACGCCGGATTTACTCGAAGCCTGCATGTTAGTTTACTGGTTTTTAGAAGCACTTTAATATCTTAGAATATAAAAATTAACAACTTTGTATTTGTGTGGGCCGTTTTTGGCGTTCCGCATAAAAAAGCAACAAGATTTTTCTCAAAGGTTTCGAGCGCAAGCTAAGTGTTAGACTATTCGTTGCAGAAAAATCTCTCGCATATTATTTCTATGCAAGTTTCAGGTTGCGCTCGAAATGCTAAAAATTCTAGATTTCAAAAAAGCTGTTCTTACTCTCCAAATTAACCAAGTACCGGCCATTTCGGTACTTCAAAAATCTTTGGCAGTTTGGGTCCGATATGAGTAGCATCTTGTTTATTAAATGATATCGTGGAACTCGATTATGGCGGCTTGAAGAACTCCTGTATTCGATCCGCTCAAGATTATCTTCAAAGCCGGGATTAGCACGTACCTGAAACGTCTTGTTTTTGATTTTACTATGTAGTTTGTATGGAAATATCCCGTGAAAAAAGGACTTACCGGAAATGTTCTTCTTCGATTTTGCGACGGGATCGATATAAGGCAAATCCTGATTTTCCGGAGTTCGGAGTGATTTTCCGTTTCCGGAGTTGAGTTCTCATACCTTTTCTCAGTATGTCTGAAATTCAAAAAATGAATATAATCGGACTGTATGACCTGCCTTTTGGACAACATACATTTTGGGTAAGTATTTAATATTATGGCATTGTAATAGTCGAAAAGCCCATAATGGAAGTGGCCGGTTTATAAATATTAAACGGATCCAAACGATAGCTATGCAATTTCGAAAGTCCTTAAATGGCGAGTTTAGATAGAATAGTAGTCTAGATAGAGAGAGAGAGAGAGAGAGAGCGAGAGAGAGAGAGAGAGAGAGAGAGAGAGAGAGAGAGAGAGAGAGAGAGTGATAGCGGGGCATCTCATACACAACTCTATTCACATACCTGTTTCTTTGATCAGCAGGATATTATCCGGCTTTATGTCGAGATGCACAACTCCGGCGTTGTGCATCATATCCAGAGCAATACCCACTTGTCGGTAGATGTGTGCCAGCTCCGAGAGCTCCAGTCCACCATCGCCGTCTGAGTAGAAAAACGGTCAAACATGAATATACAACTTACATTTGAAATGCGTTAAATCCATTCCATTGATGTATGGCATGGATACTAAGCAGATATCGACGTCGCGTAAAAGGAAACTATCTTGAAAATCATTAGTTTGACACGTTTGTTTGGTTCAAATACCTGATAAAAGTACCACTCGTTTGTCCAAATTTGAATGCCTAAGATGAGCACATATTTCGAGCTAAATTGTGTTTTAACACAATTGCAATCAATCAATCAATTGCAAGTATGCTGCCGTCGCTTCTTTCGCAATGAGCCGTTTCAGGGCTGGAAGTACTTTGCCTCTATAAAGCAAAATATTGGTCTATTTATTGAAAAAAAGCGATATGATTCTCTGTCTCCTAGATTGAACTTACTTGAAATGCTCCCGCTCCTCGCTGGCCAGAGCTCTGTAGCGCTTCCGTGACACTCTGTGTTGGGCCTTCCGAGTTGATGTCCTGGATACGCCCGTCTGTGTGGCGTACTGTGTCCTCGGAGCTAAAAGTGACTATGTGATTAGAAATCATATCAATACATGCTGAAGAATCTTGATACTCACCTGCTAGACGGTAACCGGGAGTCAGGCTGACTTGCGCTGCTAGTAGTGCTTTAAACGGGGTCCAATATTCCTCATAAATCTGCTGCGAGGCTAGCTGTTCTATGAGGTTTCTGAAAAAATTGACAATCTTATTCGAATCGTAATCTCTAACCAGGCGAATCTAAACACATACCTGCGTGCCATATCTTCATTTTTTCTGTTCTGCCTGTAGCGGTCGATTTCGATTCGAGATTAAAAACTTGAGTAAAAACACTTTACAGTGCATATAAAAGATATACTCACTGTATTGCATCGATAATCGGATAATCGCGGTCAACAATGCATGGTTTCTCCTCCACCTCATCCCAATTTACGGAAACTGAAGTCCAGTTTCCCCAATCGCGTAGAGGCGGCATGATCTCATGATCAGACATATTCAAGTAGTCGCAAATTTGCTGTAAAAAGGTAAAAAATATTATACGATATTCCCGATCAAAGATAAAAAAAGGATCGTAATTAAAATGCTAACTAAAAGTTTTAAAAATTAATTTTTGGGGTTAAAATTGGAGTCAAAGTAGCCGACCCTCAAAAATTATCTCCAAAACTACTGCGGGGGGGGGACTTTAATTTTTTAAAATTAGCATAAGTTTCTCTGCTCCCTCCTGCCTCGGCCCCTCTCTTCTCAGTTCTTTTTAGCATTAACATTTCCGGTTGGATCATTGCCAAATATAGATGATCCCAAATCCACTGGGTCTTCTTTATACCTTTAGTAGCTTACCTTGGAACAAACCCAAGTCGACTCCGGGGAACAGGTCCATCGACAAAATGAACCGTCCCTGATTTTTCATGTGGATGCCGTCTATACATATAAAAAATAAGCATTTTAGAACGATAGACTAACCTCTGATGACGACCACATATTCGCACTGGCCCCTCAGGTGATCGCAAATTCAAAGCTCGAAAATCCAATTTTAGAGTTATGTCCTCATAAAAAACCTCCGTCCGGACCCTCTTCACCTCCCTGGCCCGTCTTTCAGGGTCGCGGGAGAGGATCATGAGTTTAATGGCCAGTGTAGGTAGTGGAGCTTCCCGCTCCCATTTATAGACTGTACCCTGTCCACCTATGATAAATCAATATCAACTATTCATAAAAAACAAAAACTACCTCCGGCGACGTGGGTGAACTCGCCGGTGTCCCCCTCTCCTCGTACCTTTTTTCGAAAACTTTGTGCGGGAAGCGCTGAAAGTCTCCGAGCATTAGATTCGTCATAGTTTTTTCGCTAGAAATAATTGAATGCGTGAAATATTGGGTAAACAAAAACCACCTCCGGCAAGGTATATGAATGCATCACTTTCAATGCCGCCTAGCACCATTTTATGAAAGTCTTCCCGCGGGAAACGCAAAAAGTCTCCCATCGTTAAATCCGTCGCGCTTTCTTGCGTTTTAAGTGTGTCTTTTCTTGCTAGAGATGATTGAATTAATGGATTAGTGGGTAGGTGCGGTTACGGACTCCTCTCGGTGGGCGCCTTGTCGCAAGGCCCGTGTCGCAGATTTTCGCGACACCTAATCAAGCATGAAATCCAACTCTGAATTTTTTACCTGACATATTTTCCAGCAAAATGTTGTCTGGCTTAATGTCGAGGTGCACAATACCCGCTCGGTGCATGCTATGGAGGGCGTCCGCTACCTGCCGGTAGATATGGACTAGCTCCTCCATCTCGAGCTCCCCGGAGTTGTCTGAGAAAGAAAGGAGGTAATGCTACCCGAAATCATTAACTTACACGTGTAATGGTCGCGGCCATGTACAAGCTCAGTAGTATATAGTCCGACACACCCCCCACCCCCTTATTGACAGCCGGTCATCAGAAAGACCCCCCACATCCGCCCAAGGCGGTATCAGAAACACCCTACAGCCTGGGGCAAGAGTAAGAGATCGAGAAGAGAGAGAGAGAGAGAGAGAGAGAGAGAGAGAGAGAGGAGAGACAAAGAGAAGGTCAACGAGAGGAAAGAGAGAGGAGAGAGAGAGAGAGAGAGAGAGAGAGAGAGAGAGAGAGAGAGAGAGAGAGAGAGAGAGAGAGAGAGAGAGGAAGATGGCCTGGGCCCCGGAACGGACTCCGGGCCTCACGGAGACTCGCATATTTTCATTTTTTTTTTACACTGTTTAGAATGTGTATCCCTAACATTTCAAAGTTTACCGCATCACCGGTCACTTCAGGTCAACAGGTCCCATGTACCCTGAACAGCTGCCTGGAGGGGATGGGCAGTACCCTTGAGGCCGCGCGGCAGCTCCGCCCAGAGGGGTCCATGTTTACGAATTGCGCAACACTATCGGCACCCTCGATGGATGCGAGGGAGGATACAGTGTAATGTGGACTGACCTAGATATGGCCTGCGGCGCCAGGCCAGAGGAGCCAAAAATAAAGGGACCAACCAGAAATATGGATTCGGAAAATATGAAACTTTGTGTTTTACAAATAAAAAATTGCAAATAAATTTTACAAACACATTTTACAAATGCATTTTGCAAATAGATTTTACAAGTGTATAATACAAAACAGATTCACAAATAGATTTTTTCATACTATGATGATTATACACGAGTATCTTTCAAACTTCATTTCCTTTAAAAGGAAAGAGAGGGAAAGGACTATCGAGGCTAATGGAAGGTGCCAACTTCCAGCAAGTGGTGTCGATACCCCGAGGTGCCAATTCCCACAGATTTCAATCGCCCCGAAAGGTGCCGTGTTTACTAATGATAAAGACCATAGGATGGGCTACCGCGCAGCTTTGATGTCGGGAGGAGACGACGATCAAAGAAGGCTAAGCTATTCTTTATTACATTCGCCCAACCAGCCCCTACATACCTTAGCCTTTTTATTTTGCATCTTTTAACTCCCAGATCTCTCTCATTCTCTTCATTAACACTCACAGGCCACATAGAAGCGCGCTTCAAATGGCCTCCTTCGATACGCTCTTTGATTGCCACCGCGATCTACAGGAAGCGTTTTGGCCGCATCCTATTGATGCTTGAGATGCCCTGATACAAAGGTAAGCCGTAATTTTTTACTCAAATTTTGGGACGAGGCGGGTCTATCTGAGGTCTGATTTGGTAATGTGAAAAAACAGAAATTTGTCAGGCGGAGGCGTCGGGTCGGCGTGACCCCGAAGAGGACGATGACGATTCGCGTCGAGGACACGGACACCGACGACGACGAGCGAATCCTGGAAGACCCATTCCAACGAATCGAGCTGGACTTCCGGTCGTGAAGTCAACCGGGCAACCGGACGGTCAAAATCAGGTGTGTATTTTATCTCGAAAATGAATTTTTAATGTGACTTCCAGTATCTCATTTTTTATAGATCACCATGACGATGGAAAGGCAGGACTTTGTGATTGACAATGAAAATGCCGCTCGCCAGGGCCAGAAATGATCTTTGGTGCGTTCAGGGAAGTACCAGTTTACACTGACCGACGCGCTAGTCTTCCCAATTTGTGGCGGAACTCGCCATCACATCCCGATGGCTGATACGATCATGAGCAGATGAGCGAAGCTTCCTTCTGGCGCGCATCTCACAGGTCCTGCGCGAGAGAATCCTATATACCTCAATTTTCGTACATGGTAGACAGACTCACCGTTCGATCAGATTTGGCAGACCTTTGTGATAATCCCGGATCTGTTCAATGTTATCGTAAAAACGCCCGATTTTGAAGTTCCTCAGCGCGGCTATTTCCACCTCTATCTATGCGGACAGCGTATCACACCATCGATTCTGGTATGTAATTGGCGTGAACACGGCGCTCCCGGAAGCACATTTCCCCCAATAGGCGCGGCGAATGTTTCTTGTAACTGCGACCCCAGAAGATTTAGTCCTCATCGATAATTACCGCGCAACATGTTAAAATTGTGTATTTTTAGGAAATCCGATAAACATTTTTTAAATTACAAAATATTCTATTTATTTTACAC